>JAGJTL010000039.1:3432024-3449742 GCA_022063505.1 Calosoma granatense
TATAATTGCTGATATTTTAGGTGTTCAACTAAAATATGAGAGTATAGTGCAATTTGAATATAATCTATAATTAGTACAGAAGATTTACTTGCAGTTCGTGGTTGCAACATAATCGTCTTAAAATTCTGATACGAAACTTCAATTAAATTTTAAATTATATTCTATGCAGAAGTCAATACTTGAAATATTGTTAAATATGTTACGATTCAATACATTTACAATACACTGTGCTACCTTAGTTAATATGGATAATAATCAAACTAAGAACATCTATACAAACTGGGTAACAGTAATAAAATAAATATTACAGTATGTACAGGTTTAGGGAAGCGAAAGTTTGTGAAAAATGGTATCCAACAAATTGCAATTAATTTAAAGTAAACTGCTCTAAGATTACACTTAAATATGAATATTTCAGTAGTCAGAAAATCTTTTTTAATATTCAACACATTTTCAGAAGCTTAAAAAGAAATAAAAGACCACTAAATTAGAGCGCTTAGCTTTGCGAAAAAAGAAAAAGATTAACGACGACCGGGATTATCCCATGTTAACGTCTGCGAAACGTAGTGTTCATTGTTATCCGAGTCTATGTGTTCATATCAGTATGTCGCATCAAATGGCTGGGCTCTATACCATGAAAAAATATATGGCCGATTTCGAGAAAAAGAAAATGATTTCTTCTCTATTCTCGGTGGAATTACCCGAAATTTGTAAGCCTTATTGATAGCTCGTTATCATTTATCAGTTAGTCAAGCTGGACTAGTAGTCGATATAGTGTTCATAGTTGCTTAGTACAATAAGCAACTTGGCTAATGTTACGAGTTTGTTAATTAATACAACATTAGTTCCAAACTCTCCTAGATCTGGTTCATTGACTCACCTCTGTATATGTCCGTACCATTACCGTGTGGTTTACTAAAATATTGACAATCCGTTACTGGCTTATATTCAATTACAATAAACAGAAACATGATACATTGAACTGTCAACAACATACTGAAGCATTGTCAGACTGACATATTATTTACGAAGAATTTCAATATAATACAAGAATGTGTACATATATGAAACGAAACATGAAATTTAAATTGAAAGAATTATTTTCGGATATGAGAAGTTTCTCATATCCGAAAATATAATGCGGAAATAACTTCAGTAGAACTTAAGAATGAAATTTCCTTATATATATATTTTTAAGGTTTGCTTCTATTAAGAATTATCGTACGTATCATATTTATTGGTGACAAAATTTTGTAATCATCTTATACAGCTTCTTTGACCTAATTACAAATTAACTTTTTTATAAGTTAGCCAACATTTTAAGTTTATTTTATTAAGATAAAAAAAATTACTCGTCCTACTAAGTATATTTACGGCAGCTATCTGATTTATAAACTTTCTACATTATACAAAAATTCATTCAGGCTCTTCTTTATAATAATCCATTTTGAATTAGCTAGAGGGCTTAAAAATTTACGCATGTACGTATATAGTGGAGATGAAAATAAAATACCAGCAATATTGTCAAAGAGAATAATGCATTACATTTAGAAATTAATGAGCAATTGCTTTGTGTTTAACTAAGCGTTCATTAGAAATACTTTCGTGATAATTACTTCCATTATACTTACAGACAAGAGTTAAATATAATACAATTACTTGTAAAAGCCACATTACATATTTATGGAAATTAGATCTTTGTTCTGTAATTACTATTAGATAGCTTTGTTCATTTAGCATTGAAAATATTTAATAATGTATTTTGTTACAGGAAAATAATTTATACCTTATTCTACACAAGGCATACCGTATTTTTTCTTTGTTGTACTCATATAGTTTACTATAATTACAGAAGAATTGATACAGAATATAGTTTTTATGCATGTAACAGACATATGACGTTTTTCAGTGCATGAGTATAGAAAATAATTAACAATGAGAGTTGAATAAATCTGCATATTATTATTTCCGCTGGTAAGAATATATAGGATTAGAAGTCGAAAGTAAAATATTAGGTCTGAAAGGATTACAGTGTGTAGTAAGTTTACAGTTGTAAGACAAACACGTTAGAAATTACACAATTGAAGTGCATACGCATGTACTTAGCACATGCTTAGTAGCGCAATAAACGACTATACACCGAAGTCTCTTGCTTTACTTAAAAATTAATTACACGCTCGGCTCGTAAAAGAGCAAACAGCGAGGAGCACTCGCGTCGAATTTCCGGCTACGCTCGTCCGGACGAAGTTTAGTGGAGCCTAGTGTCCTCTGGATCGCATATATACATACGCAAAATACTACAGCAGTGTCGTTTTCCTCTCGCTAATTAACATAAAGTGTTTGAATTCATCCATATTATATTTGCGAGTTGCTGGAACAACGGTTTGATACGAGCCCTATCAGTACCGTCTTCAGGGTTACAGAATTTTTCTGCGAACTTGCAATTAGGTATGATGGTTTCGGTATGTATTAATATTACGCAAGTTAATTATGAGTATTTATTTACTTGTCGAATTATTCGTTTCAAAGCTTCAGTATTTGTATATGCCTACCCGAAATATTGATTTATTGTACAAAGTGCCGTTAATGAATGTATAAAGTGCATAAACATGTCGAAAAAACGATCGGAAAAAGATAAAGGGATATAGGAAATGTCAAAGAACTTTTTATCAAAGGTTGTGTTTCCTCTCTGTTGGTGTTTTTTGTGATACTTGCAGTTTCCCTTGATTGACCGTGTGTGTGTGTACAGTACATGTTTGTTCCAGACGATATAGATTTTGTAAAAAATATTTTACACTGATACTGTGATGTAATAGAAGTTTGTAAGGTTTTTGACAGCTGTGTGTGCCGGGCATGAGAATAGAACGGAAGACGGTACTGTCTAGATAAAGGTATAAGTATATTCGGGAGTTTGTGCGCAAGGCATCCGAGACCACTTGTCGGAACATGGAGCGTCATGAACACGTGTTACAAACCCCCGAGACTTTCCTCCATTTGAAATTCTAATATTACAAAAATAACTACCCTGTTTGTAGTTTGGCCTGACAGTACCGTGTCGTCGTCTACCCTTGTTCTGTATAACATCGAGTTCTGTAGAACCGACTGCGATAACTACTCTACACACATAAGGTGTTATGATATAATGAACTTTGTCTCCCGTATAAAATTAGCACGTATCACAACGCCTCGTTCCATTTATCTCTTTTTCTCTCGGCACTCACAACTCTCTTACAGAACCATCTCTTTCCTTACTTTTACTTCAAATCGCACGGAGGCCCACAAACACCGCTTAATGTTGAAAGGAAAAAACAAACCAACACATATTTTCGTAAGATGTTTTTTTTTCTCTTGTTCTTTTTCATTGTCTTCGTATGAATTATTTAGACGAATACATTTTTAATGTTGCCATAAGAAAGAACTAACTGTAGTAATAAGCACTACTGAATCAAATTTTATTGCAGTCAGTGAATATTTAGTACAGTTTATAATTATTTTATTATATCTTGAGACAAAGTAATCTTCTCTTACTGAAACATGCGTGAATTGATATCGAAAAGTAGGAATAAAACACTCGTAGAAATATTCAAATGTAAAAGTACCAAAGAGAAAAGAAACTCCCATTACTATGATAATCTGTAATATATTCGATTTGAAATCGTAAAATCTGTTTCCTATTTCATTCCTTCTCTTTTACTGCATTTCATTTTCCTTATTCTCTTCATACATACTTTTTAAACGGATGGTTCGTGTGAAGGAATAACGTTAGAATTTTTTGATTTGCACGATTGCAGAGCGTCCATATTTACTCAGAAGTAAAAAGTTCAAATGTCGAACGATGAATACTTGAAATGCCATTGAGAAACTCGACTTTCTATTTGTCCAGACTTGTTTTTTCCATTGTTTTTGTTTATAAGACAGAATTAATTTACAATATTGTATAAATGAAAATATCTAAAATGATATTTGGATGTTCGGTGACGCAATTGCTTGTACAAATCAATTTTGTGTTGCGTCATATAATACCATAGTTCTTTTCCCTTGGATGCTATTTAAATTGCTCAGAGTTACTTCAACCAACATTCAGTGCCGGTCGCTGTTCCGCCATTTGACTTGGTTAATAGTTTGAATTTATTTTTATTTGCTCTCTGCGGTAAATTATTTTTTTTTCTAGATATCACAACTGTGACAACTCGTAGTTACATCGTATGAGTAATATTCTCGTATGTACACTAAAACATCATATGTAAAAAAAAACTGAAAATCATGTTGACATAAACTAAAGTGAAAATGATTAACATCGTTATTTATAATTATTCAAATATTACAAACCACCAATGATAATTTAAAAATGTAAAAAATACTACTTCACTAATAAAAATTTTTATTTTGTTTCATATTTTATGTACAATTGAGAAAATTAATTCGGTTTTCTGCACCGCACATATGAAAATGAACCAAAGTTAATAAATTTAAAATTTTTTGTTTCGTGTACAGTGCTTTAATTGTCAAAGTAGTTAATGGTTTCAGTTTACATTTTCAATTTAATCTATTTTGTTTGGGAACTTGCTGTTGAAAGTTTTTTTTTTTCAGTTTAATTTATACACTACGGATTTTAATTTAAAATCATCATTTACCAAATTGAAAGTTAAATTTCTTTTAGCGTAGATTATGAAAGTAATTGATTATTATTATAATGCATGCATATATTTAAGATAAGTTACATAATCATTGATTTATATGGTTTACTCTGTGTTCACATGTATGATAAAATTCTTCAGTGACATGAATTAATAGTGTGGTAAAGTTATGTTAGTGAGTTAAAAGGTCTCTATGTTTTCAGTGCTTAGGATAATCACATCCTAAGAAGCGGGTGATCTTTCGTGAAGTTTAGGAAGCGCATTACTGACAAAACCAGCCAAATCAAACAGCTTACGCTGGAGCTGAGCCCATTATTCACTTTCGAACTTACAAGGTTAGAACGTGCTGGAAACGTGCAACCATTGTTCATCTGATGTTCGGATGTTTACCTCACAAGAACAGACAGAAACTTGTCAACTGATATCTAATAATATAGTGTCTACTGTATATACTTCATATTGAGGCATAAATATTATTATCAACTATTCAAAATAAACTCACAAACTAAATACTGCATATTATTAGATGGGTACATTTTATTGTAGGTATTTTATTATTCCAGTGTATGTATATGAAATTTTCTCGGTGCAAACTGTTTAACTTTATATAATAAAAGAACTATTCATATACGAGTTCATATACATGCCGAAGCTCCTGGATACGAAACGTTAATGTGAATATTTGAAAAGCGCGCGCAAACTGGAGCGGATATGTAATCTTTGCTTGGATACCAGCTGCAGATATATCAGACTTGAATATTCATCTCTTCCCCGCAGAACCTTATTTCGGTTTATTGCATCTTTTTATACTAGGTTGAAAATATAAAATTTTACCGTACGTTTTTGCAAGCGAGCATGTAATATAATCTTGTTTTATATACACGGAATTAAAGGCATGATTACGATGCATAAACACTCTACATTAACATTTTACTTCTGGTGCAACTTTGTTTTATAATTTTTTTTTTTGGCAAATACTTTGCAGTCTGAACCTATTTTAAAATATGTGTAAGCAGCAGAAATATTATTTTAAAATGAGAATAAACGCCGAGTGTAATATTTGTATGAAAGAAATAATGATGCTAGGGTATAGCGGCAGCAGAAGTTCATAACAATATCATTTATAACAATCTCTGTCTGAAATTCTATTTCTTCTTTGTTTCTTTAAAACGCAAATTTGTCATGATATACCGCTGCTGGAAAAATGTAAAAGTACATATAATGTGAAATGAAAAAAAAATCAGCACATATATTATTTAGATTATTGTGGTTATATTTTTAAAATTCTCTTTACATAGCAGCCCGCATATGACAATATTAAATACAGTACTTGATGGTAGATACTGCAATGAATAATTTGTTGATAACGTATATAACATGAAACATTAATTTATAAAAACATCTAAATGAATATGATATAGAAAGCAATATAGAACTTCATAGGCATTGTAATTAATTTCTATTCATCAGTATATTTTAAAAAGCTCGATGTATAATATACATTCTGTTTACGTAAATAAAGTATATTCTTGATTATCTTGTATTCTCATATAGATCGCACAGTTCACTTTATAAATTAAATTTATTTTCTAATATACAAACCATTATTGCTGTACACGTGCATCGCAAATACAAACGAATTTTCTTTACTTTGATGTCCTGCAGTAATTTCTTATAATCTAATTTACAAGTTGAAGAAAACATGAATAAGGGGTCGGAGTGTTGTTCGGTCAACGTCAGATAGAAGGCAATAACTTGTTTAGAAGTTTACATGGAAGACAAATCGAAGCACAGGCGTCATGAAATCGTAGCGAGGATGTCGAGGACAAGGGCTCGAACCAAAGCTCGTTGTATGTACGTGGAAACTAATTCCCATGTCGAGTATTGGAAAGAAGTCGTAAACCATGTGACGCGCGCGACCCTATAAGCCATTCAGCTTCGGTTTACTCCTGTTCCATCCTGCATCCGCCTTTCTCCATCTCCTGCAGTTAAACTCCCTCTCAGCCCAGACACCCGGGGAGCTTGTCGCTCCGGGGGGAGTTTACAGTATGCGTCCCGCAGTTCCGGTACGAAACAATAGCGGCAGCACATGTTTCCGTCATATGTGGCCGAATTCCGATAGTAATCTTATTCGTGCGCGTACTGTGGATTCGGTTTCCGACGCTCGCGGAAATGGCTAAATACTAAATTACTTGACATGACTAACGTCTGCTCATGTCTCTTTGTATCTGATGACAGTTAACTGTTGTTTTATATATGTCATCATTCACTACTGTATCATGTTTTAAAAACAATTACTTTTTTCATGTAGTAATAATCTAGCCAGATAAATGAAATATAGTTATCTGTTTTCAACTGTACATGACAGATTATATTTACACAAATATTCTTATTTGTAATTATTTGCATGTCTGTATGTTATATAGTGAATTGCTTTATGTTCCTGCTGCACACATATGTATGTACATGATGAGTTGCATCTGTTCCATTGATATTAATAGCTTCCACTATCATTGGGACTGCTCGTACCATTTATAATTCGGACGTCGTTCACTGTATGCCGATTAATTCGGGATATTTTTGTCGCATGTTATGTAGCTAGTAAGTATGTAGCTGTAGAGTTTGGATCTGAGTGTGTGATAAAGTTAAGCACTGATGAAATATGCGCGAAGACGACGTTGAATTACTGAAACAGCCTTGTAAAATGTCTGCACCGGGCAGATCGTAGTGTGTGCTTCGCGCTGTACTAGTGCTAGTGTGTAAATAACGAGATTGCATATGCATCATCGGTTATCTCAGCCGTGCACGTTCATTGTTTGCGCAAACTATGCGAACGGGCGGAATCAGTGAAATGTGCGATTCGTTTCCTGCCTCGTTGCAAAAAGAATCGTCCCTCGCAAAACCCACCCACACATGCACAGACAAATACATGCACTTAACGGATGTATGATAGAAGATAGTGCAATATTAATTGTTTTACGTTAAACACTTAGCCCGGGCTTTCGTATATTTCTAGAAGCTGTCTCGTGTTTACATGCTCACACCGGAAACGTGCCGAGATAATCCGAATGTCCGCGAAGTGCGAACACGCGAACAGATAAGTTTTGACGTTATTATTTCGAGTCCGTAAACATTCGTAAGTGTAATACATACTTGCTTCATACAAATAGAGATTAATTTCAAGTAAATTCAAGTACGGTAAAATGTTTGATAAACTTGTACATACATATATTGATTTTTCAGTTTCCATCAATTTTCAATCCATTTATGAACATTATTAGATAGTTTCGTACGAACTTCACGTGATAATTGTTCGTGTATTACCGTGCAATTCAGTAATTGAAATAGTTATTTACTTTGACACTAACGTGGTCACCATATCATCACTATACATATAGCTTATGCCTAACGCTTAAATATGACAATTTAATTAAATTCTAATTTTCCTAAATAAAGTTATGAGAATTATATACGTAAATACTTTAAATAGCAAGATTGTTTACTGAAAGAACGTTGATTATATGATGGGAGTAGATGGTTGAAAATTGCGTAAAGTTCAAGTTAAAAATTCTTAAAACGTAAATGAGGTAATACATCACACCCACAAGAGGAAGAAACAGTTTGTTAATTAATTTCAATTGTGAAATAAATTTAAACTTTGTAAACAAGAAGCAGATTTACAAACAATTTGCTCAGATTCTTGTTGTAATTTATTACAGAATATGAGATAATAAGTACGGAAAAATAAATAACATTTCAACTTGTTACAAAACTAGCAAGGCCAAGTATTGAGTAATATTAAATTAAATTACAATTTTACCGCTATACATAAAAAAATTTGAAATATCTCAATAAATGAAACATTGTGTACTATGGCTTTATCATTTTGTATTTTTAAATATTAGTATTAAGTAAAATGGATAAAAATAATGTTATATAATACTAATGTGTATAAAATATTGTTTTAATCTTGATAATAAAAACATTTACAGCGTTAAACCAGCATGCATATAGTATTTGTACGTATATAAATAGCGGAATAAATGACATAAAATGAGCACAAGCACAGATTAAAATCCAACATTTTTTTGTAAGTCTCAGCATATATGAGTCACAATGTACTGGTTGCTGTTTGATTTTGTGCTTCGCATGCATACATTTTAATACTCTTTTTAGGATTAAATGCACGGATTTGCATAACACCATTTTCCTACAACAATAGTACGAATGATTTTAAGTTTCCAATCTATGATATATCATTTACTTACAGCAAAAGTAAAACTATAAAATTATAAAGTTTATTTATAAAATGACATAGTATAATACATAATTATCACATAATTTTGTAGAAAAATTGAATACATTATTTGTATTAACACAATACATACAATTATGTACATGAAAGATGAATAGAATTCTACTCTAGATATCTACTGAATTATGTATGGTGTTATATTGCCTTGGAAGATAAGAACTTTAGATTATTTTACCGTTAATAATTAATTTAACTATGGTAAACTGAACTGCTTTATTAGATATTGTGTATTTGGTTCATATTTCAGACGATGAGATATCTTCCAACACTTTATTTATATAAAGAACCTTGTTAGAAAATTTCACAGAAATACGATAGCTTGAGGGTGTGTTCGACCTAATTTTGAAATTCGGTGCTTATATAAAATAAACGAGTAGTTCTTTATATATATTTCTGAAGATATGATTTAACAAAATTTATTGTTGTGTTTACGTATAAACTAGAACATTGTTTGGTGATAAATGGGATTTTTTGATAACATGTATGATTTCAACTGAAATATAATGAGAAATATAATATTGCGATTCATAATGAAAATGGGAATGAAGTAGCTTTGTATAAATGTTAATCTGTTTTTAAATTAATTTAATACATTTTTAAAACCCTTGAGTTCCAAAGAAATAATTTAAAAACACACATTATACATATTTTAATACGACACATCAGTAACGAAAACATATCTTAATTAAAAATTTATAATTTAATGAAAATTTTTAGTTCAATGTATGCTTTTAATTTTGTTACATGTAATTAAAATAACAGAAATGTTTTAGCGATATAATGAGGTAAAATACTATAGGAATATATTGACATATTACTTTCATTATTACTCGGGTCATATATTGAACATTACGGTAGTTTATTATTTCAAACTATTAAGTTTATATGAACAGAATGTGATTTTATATTGTAATAAGAAAGTATATGTATTTCCTAAGGTAATACCATGTGATTTCAATTCTTCACTGAGATTTATAATCTGAAAATAGTATTTTTATGAAGCAAAGTGACGTATTAAATCTATTCTCGCGGTATTAAGAGTAGCACGATTATTTTTAGTGCGTAATAAAATTCACAGGGGTGTAAATAATACTAGGGGTATAAAAAATAATAACACATAAAACTACGAGTCCATACTAACGAGCTTGTCCCGGGTCATCTCTGTGAAAAATACGACTATCTCACGGCACAGAACAGAAGTGGTGTGTTAGAATGTGATTGCTCATTGTTGGCAAGGGGTAAAAAATCAAACATTCTAAGTGGTTGAGAAAACCGATATCTGGGTGCCTGGTTCTCAATTAAAACAGACGCCGCAAACCAACACCTCCTAAAACGACGCTAGAGTAAATCATAACTTTGTCGACAGAGGCCAGTAATATCGTGTTGCGGCCATGTTAACACTGGTTACGTAAAGTTGCGCCCGGGGAATTGTGGGGGTGGAACAGGATGTTGCATTTCCGGTTTAAGATTTCTCCGAAGAACAAGATAATTATCATTATACGTACCTAACATTAATAGACTTTAATAAATATATCCATGTTACATTTAACATTTAAAATTCTGTAGTGAACTTGTCAATATAATAAAATATGCCTATTCATTGTGAAACTATTTTATAGATTTATTCAGTGTTAGTGTTATTTAACGCGTAAATTGTTCAGATACCAGAGAGCAGATGTGATAGAATGTAATAGTATTTCCGATGCTTAGCATTAGTGTAACCGCATATATGTCAGGTGTACCCTGTTGCCCGTGTAGCGTTTGCCTGACTGATTAATTTTCTAAAGTAATCAATAGCGCCTGCGAGTTATAATTGAAAGCTATCAAACCACAAAGACTTACTGCGCGGTTGTGACACAGGTTTCATAGTCACTGTTGTAATTAGTTTTACAACTAGTTCACAATACATTCATAAGTGGAACAATCTATACATTACCATAAGATAGACAGTTCTGAATGGTTAAAAATATAATTTAATAAATCTTTAGAAACATATTTAAGTATAAAAGAACAACAAGACATGAGATTGTACTTTATATTTTGACAGGTTATAAATTGGTTTATATTTTTAGAATAGAAAATCATTGACACATAATTGTATTTGAACGTTAAATAAATTAGAAAACATATATACAAAGTTAGTACCTTTTCAGTGTAGATTTTTTCTATTACGTTTTTATAAAGTAATTCACTAATTAATTTTAAAGATCCTTGACTACAATTTCATTACAGCAAAGAATGTAGAATAAATGTATTTATTGCGATTAGTAGATGTTGTACATTTGTAATGTACAATACAGTATAATTGGAGACAGAAGATCCTGGTAGACATTTAGGGAGACAAAGTTTCTAGAATTTGCAGGTAAGCAAAGTAAAGGAAAACAGGCGGAGGAAAGGAGAGGCTGTACATAACGGGAATGGAAGCCGTATCTTAAATGTTTAGTTTATAACAATGACACGGGTAACGTGAGAATGGAATATACGAGAATGTAGTGTTAGTAATTAGTTTTCCATTGTGTACAGTGGATCCTAAAACCGGGAATGAAACAACCTCTTGATTGCACAGAGTAATAGAATTTATCTTTGTGTAACCGCTCTCACGGTAGGACCATCAAGTCCGCCACCAACCTCCTCACAGTCCGAATGTAAAATTGATTTATATCTTAAGAATCAACCAGCTGCTAGGTGCAATGTGTTACATGTTATAAAAAGAAACAGATTGCAGAAATATAGCGAATATAGAATAAAACATCAGTTGCACGAAATTGATATTTAAGAAATATAACCATATTATGGCAATTGTTATTTCCAGGACATAGAAATAAATATTTGAAAAATGTATAAACATCTGAACATATAATTTGAGTCATAACAAATGTGAGGTGAAAAAAATGTCATATTCCCATTCATTTTGATTTCAACAAACAGCAAAATCAGATTAGAGCGAACGGAAATGCGAACGAGAACAAAAGCATGTCTGTGCGACGTAGAAAATACTGCTGTTAGCGTGTCACAGCTCATTATTTCGTCTCTTTCTTTGAAAAAAAGTCGAACATTCGCTCCGGTAACAAAACTGCCTCCGAAACAAAACGTGCTAATGCGAGAAAGTCTTTCTTTCCTGCTTCTGCAGCTGATGTGATGTGATAATAGATGGACGAGTCAATGCTGAGTTATTTGGCTTTTGTATCTATTACTCACGACGACTTCATTTTCCACTTGTTTCCATTCTCCTGTTGTTCTCGATAATGGGCCAATTTACTACTAAAACAAAGTTACACACAAACATATGGATTCACCTCACATAATGGTCTTATCTAGTTTATCAAAATATGTCACTGTGTTTTTATAACACACAAAGCTAAATCAAATTACATATTTTTCTCATCTGAAAAATCGAAGCAATGATGTATTAAATGTATGGTGATTCTAGAAGCTTGTCAACTGAGCTCATCGGAAATTTCGTAGCGACCATGCAGAGGACCTTCAGCGAAACTCACAAAGACTTTTATGATTTGGGATTTAAAGCGGTTATCTCATTATGCTCTGTTCAGAAAGTTTTCTTAGTTCATCGGTTTTCATAGCGTGTGGCATACAGCAGAAGAAGAGGCAAAGTTTGTTCGACAAGTCGCCAACATACGCCCGGTGTGGCAAGGCATGGCATTGCTTCACGGTGTGAAAGTTTCACACTCCAACGGGTCGCTACATGGTCAAGTAAATGTTCAAGTATCAAGTTATGAAACTCATCGTTTTCAAAACAGCCATGTGTGTCACTGAGTGATGCGTGGATGTTTCACCCTTAACGTACTGTCTGTCCATTTGATTGAAATCAATCATCCGAACCACTGACGCTGTAGCCGTTAGTTTGCGACTGCCTCTAGGGACAAAGATGGCTACAACTGAATCTATAGAAATGGAGAAATGAGGCAGTGGAGAAGGTGAATGAATAGACACCAGGATAGGTGTGAGTGCTAGTGGAATTATCGTGACCTCTTGCGACCGACCGTGCGTGAACTCTGTCTAATACTTCGTGAAAACGTTACTGATCTGGGATTTGTTTTTGTGAACGAGTTTGCAGGGTTCAACGATAACACGTTGTCGACGTTCTCTATATTGACGGGGACCATACGCGACGAGCTGTTTGTCCGTCTAACTCTGGATGGAACATCCCGGTGAATTTTACCATTTCTCTTCCTCGTCTTCTATCTGGCGGCCCGGCGCAACTGGGCTCTGCCAGTGTAGAATAGAACAGGAGTGTGTCTGTCTGTGTGTGTGTGTTGGTGAGTGCTTTGCCGTTTGATCTCAGGATGAGCAGTTAGGTCGACCGTGACAGTACGTCATCTTCTACAATCGTGAACTGGACCAATCATTCAGGCATATGCTGATGTAAAGGCTTTCGACGTTCAGGCAACATTCTTTGTGAATATACTTTTACTTACTTACTTCGTTCTCCTTTTTGTGCTGGAAACTTTTCCGTCGCCAGAGAACATCTTAAAAAATAAATTAAAATTTTAAGTGGATTATAGAAATTAAGCCTCTTACCAGCAACTTTTATTCGAGTCGGCTTATGGTAACCGGAAGTTATTAACGGGCAAAAAATCTAGTTAATTTTTCCTTTAATGCGGAAATAATTCGGGCGCATCACGTCTTAAACTTCAAATTAGAGTAATTCTACAGTTGCGGAGATTGCCATAATGCTCGGGTGTAATTAAAACGTCGAACAATTAACGGTGAGCACTGTACAGTAATTAACTAGTGTATTGCATGGTGTAAACGGTCGCCGAGTCGAGTCACGGAGTGCCGTTGGCATAGACTCCGTTGCAACACGTTCGTAATGCTCGATCCGTGTTATTGGAAATATAAGCATTCATTTAATGCATATTGGTTAATTGAATTGAATTGGTGCACAAACAGCGAACAGATCGGGCACGGACACCTGGCTTTTCTTTAATTACGTGGTTTCCAACGAGGTTTCCAATAATCCACGTGATCCTGTATTATCTACCAAAATGCACCGATTTCAATATCAACAATATGCATTCTACTAAATGCATATTTCAATATATATTTACGTACAAAATTTCTATAGAAATAGTAACGGTAACAATGGTAGTTTCTTTCCTGTTTTGATAACGGGTTTATTTTCAATTTTGTCGTATTTATGTTATAAATAGATATCACATAAAGTAGAGTAGTAAAGTGTACCCCTTATAATCCATGTGACTTTGAGCGCGGAACTTGCGTTACCTCTAAACCTACGTCATAAGTCGTGAAAATACTACGCCATTGGTTAATTGCTGTAGTTTAGGGAACGAGTTAACGGTAGTACGAGGCAGGGTACGCGGCTACGGGATGTATTAAGCGGATATTAAAAGCTTTACGGATTGTTAATAAAATGATTCATGGCACCTTTAATTCACACATACAACTTAAATACTACAACTGAAAAAATACGGTCCGCTCCATGGAGCTTAACACATCTGAAAACATCGTATATCATTGAAATCTAGTCGTATTTTCTACGTTTCAAATTAAATGAGTTTCTCTGTTATAATACTTATTGTAGCGAGGCAAATTTATTGTCAGTTATGATGGTTATATGACACGAGTGTGTTGTTTTAAAATAAAAATAGTGAAAATTAATTAAATACGATTGAATAATGTTTAACGTTCTTCACATTGTGTTATAAATGTTACATATTTTTCAGTCTTATCTTATTATCTTTAATTATGATATTATATGAATACCTGACTATATCTTGAGCTAGTATAAGAATAGTAAATGTTGCAGTGATATTTATTAAAGAGAACTAGAGAGTAATGGTCTATAAAACATCTCATGTAGTGTGTGCATATCATATGATATAGTAGATGAGCCACACATCTTAAATGAAACGACATAAGTTAAAATTAGTACCTGGTTCTGACATAGTGCACAGAATTGCGCTCCTCCTCTGAAAATTGCATGAAACATTTACCAGACAAATTGAACTACGCTGACAAATATCCAGACAGCAACAATATTTACAAGATACAAGTGGTATAAATGTATTATCTCGTTTTTAAAACTATCTAGACTACAGAAAAGTGTAAAGTTGTATAAAAAATGAATATTGCGGAGAACATTGTTAACAAGCTTATCGACTGCATAATTGGTGCACGGCTCAGTCTGACGAGCTAGTCTAATTTAATTAGCATGGCGATGATTAATGATCGTGGATGCTGTAAACAGCAACCACATTGGAAGGATGATAATAAAGAAGAACCGACACTATCATACCGGGTTTCTGTCATATGAACGTTATCATCAGCGACAGCAGGTGCTAAACCAGAGCCGGTAATGCACGCCACCTAGATGTGCAAATGACAATCATTATTGCAATCATGTCACTTTGTGAAAAGTTACTCATAATACGTTATCGATTTTATCTGTCGACGATACTTTGTCTTTCACACATTGGTGGACTCTTTTTTTCACTGTCACTCAACAACAGTTTTGTTTATCTTTTATCTATGTTTGTATTCTTATTATGAAACTTGTCTGTGTAAAAATTTACTTTTTATTACTGTGATGATATAATTTATATGCACATTTTCTTTCCTAGCAAATAATGTTTCACTGTAAGTTTTAATATATTTCTGCAGGCAGGCTCAATATTAAGCTGATATTAATGCCATGTTTTATTTTTACACTTACACATGGTTTAATTAATAATTCATATCAAGAGAAACATGTTTCTTTACTTTTAAAATGGGTTTAACACACGGTTTTTAAATATTTTATGCAAAACGTCTGTATTATGCTTATGATATCAAGATTATAATTAATTTAATGTTTATATTTTAAAATTATTATTTAATATAACTAAGTAAAAACAGTCACTCCTTGGCCAGAAATAGGAGGTTATTTTTACCAAATTTCAATATATTAACATAACATGAATTTTTCATAAATTGAATTGAAGTTGATCATAAATTGTGAAAAAGAGCAACACGAATAACAAAATATATCTGGAGTGGGTAGAAAGAAAATATTGGAATGGTTTGAATTATTTTTTAGGAAAACAATTTTATTTCGAAGTTCGATTGTTTTTAAAGCAGAATATTTTATATCGTTGTCTGCATGTACAGACATAAATTTAAAGTAACCATGAAAGAAATGATGGAAATCACTTAAAGCCAATTGAAAAATAAAAAATTAGTTATAATATTATATTGATTTCTAATCAAATATGGTAGAAAATTCCTAATGTTTACTGTATTCTAAAAACAGATGCATATGAAAATCTATGTTTTTAATTTGTAAATAGATATGACGAGAACGTTAATTATATTCTTGTCTAAATATTAACATAATTATAGCATGTAGTTAATTTGAAACAAACAGTGAACTTTCATATAGTCTGTGTAAGACATTATTTACTTAGTTTCGTAACGGGTGTAGATACCATTTAACGTCTATTGCAAAATTTCTACATAGCAAACAATTAAAATGAAAACGGTACATTTAACTAGAAGATTATGACTAGTTTTGCTAAATGAATCTTAACGTAAAACAGAAATACTACCCTTGGAGGAATATTAAAGTTTTAAGTATAAAACATATTCGGATTTGATGATCATATTCTTCTCATTGTGTACATACTATACAATACTGATAGTGAAAGTCCTATAATGCTTTGTGCAAAATGTTCGTATAAATGCGAATTACAACAGTATCGTTTAGATCTAAGCTAGTTCCTAAAACGGTAATGTTACTGTTGTGTGTTGCCCTTCGTGCTATACAGTGATTCTCTTAATTTCGGTAATATTTGCTATATCCGGGATTTGACGGACTTTATCTAAAAAATCAATGTGTGCATCCGTTCCGACGTCATGAGTGACCGTATCGTACAGCGGGAACCATTAAGCCGGACATTAGACTATCGTGTATTATATACCGGAATCTGACTCCAGTTCCACACATGCCGACAGTTAAGCTCCGACCCTGTCCGACTAATTCAAAGTTGTAGGTTCACTTATCGACCGAGGATTTAAGCAGTATTTGAATCTCATTCCAGAACTATCTATGTTTAAAGAGTGAATCTGTTACGCAGTTTGTTGGCAAACTAACTAACTAACGCGCTACACAATTCACAGATGAAGTCAGCAGATGTATATTTAATCGTTGTTCAAATAACAGGATTATTCCGGTCGTTAACACATATTACTAGAAACTCTGAATGCTAATAGATTTAGTAAGTTTTAATTACTTTTTTAATAACAGTAAGTGATATACACAGGTGTAACATTGATCAACAATGTTATTACTTTTATGTATTACTGTTGATGTAATATACTTGGTCGTATGTTTATTAATTTAATATTTCACACCAGAACCATGCTGCATATATTTCCTACGTGGGGAGAAGACAAAATACCACTGTTGACATAATGAGAAATAATGCCGACAAAATTTTTGGGGAGCAGATGTATTTTCTGCACTTAGACAATGTTACAAGTATATATTTTGATGTTTTGGAAGTGACACCATCATTCCACAGTATTAATCTTTCAAAATTTAACTCGCATATTTGATGGCACATTTGTTTCACTGTAGAGCATTGTGAATAATTATTTGGGGCAACATAATTTTTATATTCCGAAATACATCATGTAAATATTTGATTGTAATATCTTTTTGTATTAAGGATCATTAATTTAACGTATAATAATTAATGACGTAGATATATTGAATTACAAGAAAAGGTGTAGATATGTAATAAAACA
>JAGJTL010000039.1:3449780-3466464 GCA_022063505.1 Calosoma granatense
GAAATAAAAAATAAAATATTTTTATAATTCATTTTAAAATTAGTACTTATTAAATTTGAATTTAGTAGATGCTATATGACAAAGAGAAGCGTATATAGACTTTATCTTTAAACACGGTACTATTATTATAATTTAACATGTTGATCTAGAAGTTGGATAGAGTTCATTTCATACTAAGAAATTTATTAAACCCAATAGGTATTAAATTCTTATCGTGAAAACAATAACCCAGATCACTGAAATGCACTGACGTGCTCTGCTACGAGTTGAACCCAACATGGCAGGGGGGAAGAGTTGAAAGCTGTACAAAGCACTCCGTCTGCAGCGCCGCGCAACGATGTAAGGCTGAAACAATGGCATAGTAGCGTGCGTCTTGGGGCAATTGAAGACGTTCAGGATATAGCGTGCATGTACATACGTATGTAATGTACCTACATACGTATGTGGGTCACATTGCTTTGTTTGTCTCGTTTGGAACGTGTGACGATGTACCACATGCATGCTGGTTGAATATTGCGTTTGCCGTTGTTGCACCGAGGATATTTTCTCCTTCTGGCCTGATTTCGAAAATGGAATTATGTCTAGATTTTACCCGCGTGTATAACAATATCCAACACGTTCGCGATTTCATTTTCAGTTCGAGATTTTATAAATATGGAAATAGGTATTCTGTAGAAATGTCTTCTACCATAAGCATGATGTGAATGTTGTATTTATGCCTGTACCTAACAAACATACACATACACAACACATGTATTTCAAGCAATTGTACGCGAACGTCTATGCAGAATGTCATCAATGGTGTATTCAGAGTGAAAAAATCAATAAATATTTAGTTTCAAAACAAGTTTTGCACAAATATTATACAATAGTTGTATGAAAACAGTAAGTAAAGATGTTGAACATTCAGACTGACTTTAAATAAAATCGAAAAGATCAAATAGAAATAATAAATATAACACGTAAATTTTTTCAAACATTATTTATAACCCTGATTTCAGATGAATTAGGTATCAGGGAAAATATTTTATAAAACATTTTTCCCCCTAAAAATATCTAGTCTTAAATCATAATTCTGACTTGTACCTCGGTAACATAATTTTTCTGTAATCTTGAAGATGTGCGTGTGGGGTATATGAACGTGTACTGGTACTAGTACCTAGGCACAATGAGTGAATCTACGGAGGGATTTAGTGCACGGAGGTATGAGTATGGAACAGATATAACTCTCTTCCAGACCAGGAAGTGTCACGCTGCCATTGTATTCCGCTGGTCTAGTAAGCCAGTGGGCTGTGAAATTCACGGGAAACAGATTGTAACTCCCAAGGAGAGTCACAAATCACAAATTCAAAATATTTCCTTCCGATTTCAACCTACGCTGTTAAAAATTTTCCTTACTTTTACGACGGGTGGATATAAGCTTGTGTGCATCTTAAATATTGCAGAAGAGATGAAATGAGCTAGATCTGACATTGAATTTTATGGCCGATATTTTATCACTGTCGGTGCAAAAGTATATTTTATGTGTGAAAATACGGGCGAAATACGTGACCGGATAACTATTTTGTTTACCTTTACGTTCTCATTTTATGACATCTGCAATATTATCAAAAACTGCACAAAGAGATATATCGCAAGTTTTTAAAATTCAGTTAAGGATACAATTCACTTTATTTTTATTCTGTTCCAAATAAAAATGCTTTAGTTTCTATTGCTATGGAGTATAACAAATAATGAAATATAGACAGTTTTACCATTATTATTGAAAATATTGGAACCTCCTGCAACAGTATTAAATTTTCAAGATTAAATGCATTGGAAAAATAATGAATTTTATGCTTAATATCGAAATGCTATATAAGTATTTATTGTAACAAATTACAACAAAACAAGAATGCAATTTTGCAAATAGATTACAATCAGTTTGATTATGTGCATACACATTACATTCATCAATGGATTCTAGGTACTAGTTATCATAGCATCCAATAATATTGAACATGGCTAACAATTATATATGTATTCCGATTAAAATTCCATGCATCAAGCAAATTAGTGTAATCTATGAACGGTCAAATGTTCCACAATACAATGATAATTGGTTTGGAAATTTGCCAAATACATAACACTGCCGATTCGATGTAACTTATCAAGTAAACAATCTAATTACACGTATAGTTTTACTTGAATTAGAATTATTTTTAACCTTCTCTTTCTCTCTGTCTCTCTCGTATATTATTTTAATTAATACTGATTAGTGCTGTAGAATCATGTATGAAACAGTTATTTTTAAAGTTTTGTTAGTAACATTAACGCTAAACTTTAATAACACAACTAGAGAAACATAAAATTGTGCAGTGTGAATAAAGTTTTATGTTGAATTTACGTTTCACACTTGATATAATTTTATACAGGCGAGATAACGATAATCTTTATAGTGCTCAGAACACTACAAACTCAAGTATTGGAGATTAAAATGGGTCTCATTTATAGTATTTGGTAAATTGTGTGGAAAAGTCGAGCGTATCTTTCATATTTCACATAAATATATTGTGCTCATACCCGGAACACTTGTGTATACAGCAGTAATAACACAGATATGTGTTGTACATAAACGTGGATATTGTACTGATGGAAACGATTAAAATAGGAGCCGGGTTGTGCGTTTAGGAAACCGTGTGAAAAAGGGGGACCATCTTGCTGAAATATCAGATAAATTTTCGTTGACAGTAGTGTAATCCAAGAAGCATGTTAGCGAATGTTCGGCGGCAGGTTACGCAGGAGTGCCGAGTGCCGGCTAAAATGGCATCAGAAGGGGGGAGGGGAGGGGGGGTGTATCGGGAACAGGAACAGAAGCAGTGATTCACAGGAAGTGCTGCTGTCGACGCCAGAGCATGCAGCCAGAAGATTTATTTGTTAATGTAGCTATTAAGAAACACGCACATATATCGTGAAGGTGACACCTACTACTCGATCGGAGAACGATGTCACCTAGTCTCTTCATATCCCCATTTACCTCTATAACTTCCCCTCTCACTCTCCTCTCTAAACCCAATTGTACAAAATACACGACAGACACTTTAATAAATTTCACGGAAACGTAATTGCTCTTACTCTCCGTATTATTCAGCGTAAATGTTTTGTAAAGATCTGCGAAACTGTACTTTGTCGTTTTATGGAATAGAAACAATATTTTCCGTTTTATTCCAGAACGCGTCGGTGGACATTGTGTGGTTGCATGTACGGAAACATACGCTTTTATTGTTCATGCAAGGCAACATTATTCCTGTACGGTGCTGAACGTAATACAATATTAATATACTTGTATCTTCTTCCAAAGACTACAACTAGCATTTTATGGTGCATCTTATTTTATAGCACTATACAGGTATGTTAATACAGTGCTATACATGGTATCTTACATTATACAAAACAATACTAGTTTCAATGTTTGTAATATAATTTCTGAAGAATTAGTATTTGTCTGTAAAATAGTAATTAATCTGCTGTATAAGATTTATCCAATTTTTTTACAGTTGTGCAGACAGCCTTGAACATGTAAAGAAGTATTTTACACTGCATTTTCCACAGGTACATTACAACATACCTACTACATTTAGGTAGTAGATTCCAATTTTTTGTTAGTTTTTATCACTGTTCTAAGTAGAAGTACTGCAAAAACAAGCTTGTGCGTTGTTGCTGAAAATCTCACCGCAGATCTTTAGCACTTAAAGACGTTTTATTACACCCTCGATACTTAGCGTCGTTGGTTTTTAATGTTAGTTTTTCTTTGTAACTTTATCTGTGGTAATATTTACATTGGTTTGTGGATTCTATTCATTAATTCGTGTCTAATATATCAGTGAATATAAAAAGAATTTATCATTTTACATTTAAAATCTTGTCTTAATCTACTATTTGTATTTACAAGCTTAATTTGCGAGATGAAATTTTAAGAATTTACAAGGGAGAGAAAAATTTGTTCGAATTTTTACTTGAACAAGAAAATGAAGCAGAATGTATGGACAGCTGACAATAACTCACAACAAGCAACAAGTCTTCTAATCCAGTGTCGTCTATAGTGAACATACGCTCCATATAGATATAAACAGTCAGCATACCAATCACAACAAAAACGTAGAAATGTAAAACAACTCACCAAGTAGATTGCTCGTTGCACTGTCAGCAGGGACATATCGACTGCGCGTCTGATTGAAAATACCAGCGCTGCAACAGAACAAATAAAAGCGATGGCAAACTTCTATAGAAGAAAATACCGTCGACGTAGTATTGTCGCTACGAGTATTTCCACGAACCCGTAAGCCATTCTATTTTAAAGATTATTACTATGTACGTATTTTCTCGTTACACAACTAGAACGTTATGTATATAAAATGTAATTTATTTCTGTTAATTTCTTTCCTATGGAAACTATAAATCTAGATGTTAATAAAACATTGAATAAATAAAAAGTAATAATGTAGTAGTTCAATTTATATTAATGTAGAATATGTCTGTGTTTATTTTATTTATATACAAGTATGTAATATGTATGCAAGAGGAATGAATACAGATACTGATATTTGTTAGATAGTGCAATATATACATTTTGCAACTGGTAGGTATTACTGGAAGTTCATTTATTCTTGCAGAATTGCAGGTCGTTTCTGTTGACGTGTGCAAATAAACTGCTAGATTATATTTTATAATGTAGAGCGGTAGTTATGCTAGTTAAAATTCAGCATGCTCTCAGTCAGCACGGCGTGTTTGAAGTGACACGAGTATTCATTGGTGCGCCAGAGGGAGCCACGTATCAGTCATGGGGAGATAGTCGTTACTCAAGTTACATTAAGTGACATGGGCCGCGAGTAGACGTCTGTTCTCGTGAAGGATTTGGACTAGACTCAATCTTATACGCAGGCTAGAGACAGACAGACATAGCGAGTATTTCACAGCCATTCGGAATGAAGATTTACTAACATGTATTCAAGACTGTTCCACGGATTGATGAATTACTCTGAAATTCATTAGGAGATGTTTAATACGTGAAATTAACTGCCTGTGAATCACAGCCTTTTGTACAGCCTACTGAATGCTTCTATTTGAATTGGGTAAAATGCAGGGAAGTTTGCTGTACTCGGTACATTCGGTGCTAAACTTGCAAATGAATAGAAATCTTTGTAATAACTTCCTTCAATACACAAATATCATATGTATACCAGTATTTTGCGTTCCTGTTTGATCTTGTATTGTATAATTAATCAGATATAAACTTTAACTGGTATTATATACTATTATTATACTGTTGTCATTGACAAAATGTCTGACAGTGGGTAAAAGAACTATAATTGCGTCAATATTATATTAATATTAGTTTTATGATAGTGTTACTGGAAATCAAATATTACTGTTACCTTTATTAAATCAATTATTCAAATGTTTTATTTTTCAACTAATCCGATTGCATATTAATTCATTTTTGTAAATAACACAAATAATATTTGATATATAAATATACTATATTTGATTGTAAATATGTACGACTCCAATTAACGTGTATATATACAAATAAATGAAAATGAATTTTTTTATCATCAAACACTATGTACCCATATGGTATTTGTATGTAATTAATTCACTCGTTAAATGCTATAGTCATCAATATAATCCAGTAAATAATATAATAAATCTGATTTTAATAGGCAGTGTCAATAAATGTCATTTTAATATGTTTAGTTCGGTTTGCAATTTGCAGAAAAAAGATAATAATTTATATACCTAGCAGACAATATTTAGATGAAAAATGGTTTGTATATATATATATATACGAGTGCAATACTCGATCAGACATTATTAAATTATTTCTTTATTCAAACACACGTACATAGTATATACATTGTTACTGAAATATACTCTACAGACTCTCAAAGTACAAAGATGCACATAAAATACATTTTGAATTCTTCGATGTATACATTTATTTCTCCATGTATATTAGATGATAGCTTATAATCTGATTCTTAATTTGTTTGCTTTATGCCGAAGGAATCATTGAAAGGATTTGGAACGAACAAAGCCGTATAGTATCTGGAGTATTCACATGGCTTCTGCACAAGTACCTAATCGACTTTTCTATTTAAGTCCTTTGGTAATAGTAGGAGTATTGTTTGGCAGCATCATATGCAACAGCAACAGCTACAGTACGAGTATATAGCAGATAGTGGAGAGATAGATCCATGCTTAAGATCGTGGATGGTACGCTGTCTCCACAGAGTATGCTGATGTGTACGTTGTTGTTGTTGCTGGCTGTATTAAACTGCAAAGCATGTATCGGCTATACACAGAGTGTCTGTCGCATCGTTTTGTATAACCGTACAGTGAAACGATATCGCAACATCGATCGTACTTAACTGGGAAACGAACTCGAAGTTTTCCAGTTCACTTGGCCGAGCCCGACGCGACTAAGAGGATCGCCGGCACTGACTAACGCCATATCGTGCATTGGTATTCAACAAACACACGTTACCATAGAGTTTTTGAGGGAAAAGATTCTGTCATATTGAGTTTTTGTACGTGTGAAAAAGGATTCGTTGTCAGACATTCGTGCTATGCGATCAGTGTAAGTTTGTGTGTCGTTGTATACGTACGTATATGTCTGTATATGTGTAGCTATGTTTGTGTTCAAGTGCGTTTGCGTCAAGAAAATGGAAATTGTCTGCACGGAAAGTAGAAAAGTTACCGAACAAAACAAACTAAGGCAACAGGAAATAAAAGGGTTAGGAAATATAAAAATAAATAACTTGGCAGAACCGTGCGAACAAAGCCAGGCGTGTTGCAGTAGAGTTTGTCTTTGTTATTTTACATACTCATCTACTTCTGTATGTGTGTATGCAAATAATTATATGTTAAAATTAAAACTACTTACGTATACAAAATCATTACAATGAGCTGTAACATGTTTAATGAGAAGAACAATACTAAATGTTTGCAGGTATATATAAAGTAGATGAAACTGAATCTAGTGAAATGTGTATCATATATACATCATGGAAAATGTGAACATTTTATGGAGATAATTCAGCAATGTAATATTGCAGTGAGAGTGAAAGTGCTGAAGATATAAAGCGGAAGGAACAGCTGGCTATTGGCAGCTTACGTACATATAAAGCTTACCGGTTATACCGAAGAAAAATTTAATTCACGGAAAGTGGAACGGCAAGATAAAATAGGAAAACATTAAAAAATAAATCATAAATGTACGGAACAAGAATCGCGAGCGTCAGAGCCGGGAATAAAGAAGACAATATATTATTTAGTCGGAATTTATAAGACGCAGTATTTTTTAAAAAGAAGCGTCGTTCGCTTGTACGTCCAATGTGCTTTATGTTGGTAGTAGTATTATTGTAATACGCATTGCACTGAGTTTCTGAAAGGAAGTGGAAGAAGAGAAGGAGGAGGAGGAGGAGGTGGTTAGGGAAGCAAGAAAGGGTTACGGTTGACCGGCAAGCGACGGGTTATAAATGTGTCCAGGAGATGGCTCTGTTTGGGCCGGAAACAGGGTGCGATGCGCACGCACACAACAGTCCGTTTTGTTTCATGGTCTGCCATTAGGGCGCCCTGACGAGATTTATCACCGCTGGAACTCGAATTAGAAATAAAGAAATAAAACAAGCATTAAGTAGATTTGCTGTTCGCGGCGAAGACACACGTGCAACTGTAAATGATTCATGTGTGGCGCACGTGCGCTTGCCGCTGCTCACGATTTATATTTTCCAACTTTCTACACCTTCCTCTTTTCACGTGGACCTTCCTTTACTTACTTTCTTCTTTAATCGAACTTTAAATTCGAAAAATTACCTGCAACAGAAACGTATTCCAACCAATGTCCAATAAATTATCAACCAAAAGACATTTGCAATACGCAATTTATTTGGTGCAAGTATGACCTTGGAATTAGAACCCCCTCGCCCCCGAAATGGGATAGTATCAGTCTCGCTGTAGCCCAGCTCACACTTCCCATTCCCGTGAAGGGATCTGGATTACAGTAAATCTCAAATTAATTTAAATTAAAGCTATAAATTTTAGGTGTTTCAATGAACAAAACTTCACTTTTTAAAGTATTGTAATTAAATATTTTAAAATATAGCCCGAATTTTAACATAAAGTAACTAAATTGATTTTGAGCAAAAAAACTGCAATGCTGTCTTTATTAAACTGAAATTTTTCTAGCATAAAGCTTGTATGGCGGTACAGATTCAAAAAAAGTTAGAAATGAATTAGATATTAATTAATATTTTCTGGTCGTGTTACGTGAACTAAACTATATTTGCTATAGTTGATTTTGTGTAGTTTGTAGTAGTTATAACTCGTGTCTGAATTAAATTATTAAAATGAATACAAATATTACTGTAACTGGCTAACTTGCTTCGATATGTGTAGAATAAAAATATATCTAGATACACATATAATGAGCTATGTATGTAACTTTATCATCCGCATAAATATGATGCTTTGCTTGTGGAGGATGCTACAAATATTTGTACTTTTTAATACTTTTATGTAGTCGTTTGATATTCTGTCTTATATTTTGAAACTACGTCATAATATACAGTAAAAGTTTCCATGCGAGTTCTGGTATCCTGAAATTCTAGTTTCGAATGCGTGGAGCAATGGCAAAAGAAAACTTACTAAATCCAACTTGAACTAATCCTTGAAGTTTTTGTAAGATGTCGAAGCTTGTACAAGAAAATCCTCAGTATCCTAGAGCATAAAGCAAATGAAATATTACTAAGTCTTGTCGTTATTTCAACATAGTCTATTGATAAAAAATTACCAACATTTTTACCCATTCTTCTGTTTAACTTAAGTCGAAGATTTTATTAAAAACCTAAAAAGTCGCCGTGATATTCTAATGAATTGATTTCAAATATTATCCGAATAATTAACTGCAAATATAGACATGCTACAGGAGCACACTGTTTAATTTGTTTATTTCAAATTACGCGAACAAATGTGGGTTATTAAAAAAATCCAGGTGCAAAGAAGCGAGATATAATGTAATGGTAGGCACACATTTACAGAGTGTATATCTCAATTAAAACAGCGTACAGTGTTTTTACTGGCACTTCATTAACCTACATCTGTTAATTAAAGCCGGCTAAATTTTAACACTTTTATCAACATATACATATTAATAAATACACAGAGCTCGGTGTAGATGAACAAATATGGGAAATGTGAGGGTCGCGTGCTCACGGAGTATGTTCGTGACGTGCACCATATAAACGTGAATCAAATGAAATTCGCTCCATCTCTATGGCCGTAAACGAAGTAAGCCCAATTACTGTGCAACTTGGCCGAGAAGAGCAGAGACGGCCGAGCTCATTAGTTGGTTGCAATCAGACACCCGGACTTCAGATCGCAAATGGGTCGCGCGCTGTGATATATGCGCCCGGCGAAACCGAACGTTTTAAAACATCGTTCCCGTTAGACTGCGGTAATATACGGGACACTAAATCAGAGATTTCAAACCAGGAGGATCTGCACATCGCGCGGCCCGTTACTGCTATTCATCTTGTCCCTCGGTGTCTTTCCACGTTTCACACATCCGCGCCCATAAACATTGCCCTCCTATATACCTACTCCCTCATACTCTCTATTCTTCTGCCCTAACCGCCACCAATCCGGACTCGATCCGATTACTTTTTTCAAATTTAACAGATCTTCCCGAGCAAATGTTGCAGTTAGTTGCTTCACTGGAAATACAGGTAATGAACAAGTGTACTTATCCGTAGTGAGGGCAATGGATACGTGGCATATACACAGAAATGTCATTAATTTAATGAAAACTCCATTACGAAATGCATATTAAATGCGAATTAATTGGACTTCAGCGATGTCAAAGGCATCGTGTTTCTATTTAATATATTTTGTTTGAAATAAACACACATCGCTTTTGTACAAACGGATTTCAGCGTATTGTGACAACTGCAATCTACTTTAAAGTCAGTATTAATTAAAAGTATGACGGGAATACTGGAAACCAAGCCGCTGCATTAATTGGATACATAAGTGTTTATCAAAAACCCGAAACGTGCAGGGGTACTTGTTAAATTACTTCTTTTTAATACAACGTTAATCCTTTGAAATTAGTTTCATAAGCTTTCTTGTGTGATTAACATCGGGCTCCGAGGCAAAATTGGTTCGTTCATTAAAAGTTGTAAACAAGCGCGCGGCGCAGCTTCTGGTTAACATGTAGTCAGAAGTCCATTTCGTCGCTCGTTCTGCACAATTCAGACCGATCCATTCATAATCGCACGATTGGAAAACTTTCATTCGTTCTCTGTTTATTATTTATGGTTTAGTTTCATTCAAAACATATGAACAACACAAATGCATATCACGTTCATTACTTTTCTGAAAATCATCCTATCCCAGAGTATTTATCCTTAATATGTACTAATAACAAAAACCACCAAATATTCATAACAAAATATACGGTAATATTTCAGGACATAAATAGGTTTTGTTGTAGATAGTAGAGTTTTAGAAAATAATTGTAATAAATTAATATAAACATGGTTCTGTTTATGTACGGCATCGATCTGTTGAATAAACGGGCGGTACCTACTAATAATTTTTTATTATATGCTTTCGAATCTGGCGCGGCGCGATGGTCTGCGATTGCCGAATACCAAAAGCGTTTTTAAAGAAAGCTGTAGGGCCAATATTTGCCTACCACGCTGCCAATATAATATATTCCAGAGAGCCCGGGCTATTTTTAAAAGAGTAAGGTTGGAAAATATTCAGAGATGAAACCCCAGATAAATTAAGAGGTACTCGTTTCCCGGACAGGAAATGTGACAGTTTCATTGGAACGAACCACCGTTTTATTACAACTTTTTTTCTAGAACTTCTTCATCCATGTAATAACAAAAATTAAAAGCACACTTTCACACAATTTTATTCAGCCGTTTGCCATTGTTTTATAATCAGGGCTAAAACTTAATTGTTTTTCAAGAAACGGTTATGTTGTATCTAAATGACACCATCTCTAACGAGACATTTCAGTTTAAGCTGGTTTGTAAATAAATATAAAACGTAAGTATAAAAGATTGTATCTTGTCTACATGGTCACATACGTACTCGTATTTCCTTTGATGTGCTAACAAAAATGTGAATTAGCTGTTAATGGAGACAGACAGAATATAACAAAAAGATTTATATGTTTTCTTGCTCATAATCAGTAGAATGTATTCAGGAATAAGAGATAGGAAGGAAGGATGAATATATTTGAGTTCTGAGACTGAACACATTACCAAGTTGAAGAAGTCGACTAGAGCAGACTCTACTTATAGAGTTACATGGATGGGGACGAATGGCGACGGGATTCATCGCAATTCTTTATACATATGACAGTCGCGATAACGGAGATAATTTATGTAGAGAGCATTTTTATCAACAGCCAACAGTCTCACATGTTATGCGCTTTAGTAATGTATTATTTATTTAGGAATTTATTTGTCGCGGCATTTGCAAAAAAAATGCTTTCTTATCAGAAAATATATATACAACGATACGGAAAATCTGGTAATGTAGTTATTTTCGTTCAGTATACTTGAACAAATTTGTCGTTAACAGTTGTGGTTCATAATACTTTCATTATATTCAGTGAAGCGTACTTCATTTTAGGGAAGTAAAAATGTACTTTGTGGTATAGAAATTTGCTTGGAAGAGTTTTTGTGTACTCTGAGTAATTAAAACTTTTTCATATTTCGGGTTCAATATCCTATTGACAAAGAGTATAACTTTCACTGAACCGAATTTCCTTTTAAAACAAAAAGAAATACTAATAGAGCGAACAAAATTTCTATTGATATTTGTAAAATCGAGCAAAACAACTTAAAATCTCAGACAAAATCTTGAAAACAAACAAACCTGCGTTTCATAACAAACATGTAGCCACAGGGAGTCTGAAGAATTTGTCTTTTATGGTAATTTAATATTGTAAGGGTATCCCCTATAATTCAATTGAATTATTTCCGGTAAACCAATATTTTTGTAAAAATAAAAATATTTGCTTTGTGAAAGGGAGATCGACGTTCAGCAGATGTTCTTATAAAAAACGTGCAAATAAATTATTATTATGTTCGTTGTATGTGAAAAATTATATTTTCATACGTAATTACAATGTTATTTCTTTTTAAAACTGTTTAATTTCCTGAACAGTTAAATACGATATAATATTCATAACGATACGTCAATGAAGCTTTGCATATTTTCTTTATTCATGCTTAAATATAAATTAATTATTCAGTATGTAATTCTGGTATTTTCCGACGCTGCATTAGAAGGTATTTAAAAATAAATCCTGAAAATGTATCTTGAATTATACAGAACATTTTCTTATCAAATAACAAAAATAGCTACATCGAATTTTCGAATAAAAATTCTTATTTTTACTAATGAAAATGTGTTAACAACACACAAATCTGTGGACGAAATGCAAATGGTTTCGGCCACGAATCTACTAGAAGCGAAATGTCTCTATAAGAAGGAAAAAGAATTTTATCAAGCGACTTGACTCAATGGATTATTGCAAGGTTGGCCTATATTTGAATCTAAATTGCTGTATTTATATGCAAAACATTTGATATCGTATTGTTATTTATATAGGAGCACGCACATAGCATTTTTAAGTAGGTATGGGATTGTGCGGATGCGGAATTTCTAACTATTAGCGCGTGTTCCGCATAAAAACATCTCGATTCCAGACTTTCAATATTGTTACCGGTATTATGTATATACGGATACGATTTTCCGCTTGCTTTAAATGCAATGCGGGAAAATAGAAATATGATCGCACAATGCAGAAGTATCAGCGTTCTATTTTTACATATAGCTACTTGCATATAAAATGTTTTCATTCTTTGACTAATATTTCCAATATTCACTGTTTATTATTGGAAAACATGTACGGATATTAATTATTATTTAATATTAGTTACATATATACATCGTTGATAGATTAAATAAATTTGATATTTGGTGTACATTGTCTGGCAATGGAAAAGCTTTCTAAGTAAATTAGAGCATAAGTTAAAGAGACGGGCATATAATTACGCGTGTTGGTTTTTGTGTCAGTGCTCAGGTTGCAGACGGTGGTGGATGTAGGAAATTTCCATATTCGCGTTGTTAAGTTTTGAACGTTAAGTTCACTTTTCAGCCGTTTTATTTGATAATTAAATGCATTCCCCTGTTAAGAATGCTCAGATGGGACTTGTTCTCTCTGAGGCGGCGCGCTTATATCGTTGTGTTTCTCTCACACAGACTGTGAGCATATCCTCTTGGCCCAGTAATTAATAGTAATGAAATTAAGACGTAGACTACCCGTGGCACTTTTCCTCTTTACGTGCGTACTGTGATCTTCCCAGGATATCATTACATGCTACATTATGGAACGTCGCAAGATGTTCAGCAAACGAGGCCGCTATCATTTATGCATTGTTGTCTTCGTGACGTGAACAAGACAAAACATGTAATAATTGCTGTTAGACATATTTAATTGCAAACAATCTAGCGGGATGAGCTAGCAAGTAAGCAAACAAACACCAGCATCGTCAGCAGCAGCAGCAGCAGCAGCAGCAGGAGTAACAGTCTGTACTCCCCTTACCGTTTATCCGTTAAACTCTCACTTTCAGTGGCAGAGACCGTTACACCGGCAAACCAAGTGAGCGCTTTACGAAATCTTTTGTGATTGTCCGTAAAACCGGCAAACATACGAATGCGGTTTCGTGGTAGTCCACGCGTGCCATACGTCTGTCCGGGGGTAATGATGCTTACATTTCACTTGCCTTACGCACAACGAACTTTCCCATTCGGCATACAATTACCTATTTAAAATGTTTTCAAACTTAATGTAAAGACGTTCATATATTATAAAGTTGACAGAAACTTGTAAACTAATGTACAAACACTCTAGTTCTCTAATTCTATTTGTGTGTCTCTTAAGATGATAATGATAATAATAATACAGCAACTCGGAGAATAATTTGACATGCAAGGTAACATATTGTGTTAGCAAAGTTCTCGAATATAGCATATTTTATTATTTTTATGAAAAAATAAAATTTCATAATTTATGATTTAATTTATTACTTTTATAGTGTAACATGTGTTATTGATATTGTCGTGCTCGAATACTGAACTGTAATAAAATTGCTTTTACTATATATTGAACATTTTAAAGGTTACGCCCATTAAAGTTTCAATAATATAAAGGATTCATAATATAGTAGTTAATTTAAGAACGATGCTGCATTTGTCGATATTCTATTAAATTCATATGTTAACGAAAGAGTAATATTGTTGTCTTGATCATTACTATAACAATAATAAAGTGAAGAATAACTGAATATATCTGTGCCATATGCTCGCTATATTGTTGCTAAGTTGCAAATGTAAATAAACTAAGTTGCAGTTTCTTCACATTTATATTCTACTGTATTACTGTTCCTAAGTAAATAGTCTTTGGTCAAGGCACCGAAGTTGCTGGAACTCTTTGGAGTCTGTGAGGAGAACAATGCAAACAAAACTTGCTCAGCTCAGCGATAAACTTTCTCAGACAATTAAAACGCAAGAATTGATTGTTGCTTTATTATTCTTCCTGTTTGCTTTTGTACGTGACATAAGAAACAGTTTTAATTAGATAAGAGTAGAGAATACTAATTAATTTGCTAAACAATCCAAATATTGTACATCTTTTTGTAAGATTAATAGTATATTATCTGTATAATTTATGAATATTTTATCTTGGTTATAACAAATATACAGCGTATGTATGATATTGCAGAAACTGCTCGTCATGTACATTTTTCTACAGATCAAGTATGAGCAAGCAGCAGAGCTCTGTTGCCAGTTTGAAAAGTCGCACATAAACGCCATCGCGATAATAAAATAATTTTTATTATTTTTAATATCGTAGCGAAACTTTTGTCTTCGATCCCGAGAGAGTCCGAAATAATAAAAAGCTCTTATATAGCTCGGGTTTAGTGTCTACTTGCTGCGGTTCAGAAGCCGAGTTTTGCAACTTGATGTCTCAAGTTTGTACCCCGCGGGGCACTGTTACGCAATACGAAGACGTGGCGTGATTATTCCTCCTGCCGCCCCATCTACTCCCATCAGTTGCGCCATCACCTCTGCAACCACCGAACCAACAAGCAACGCGAGACGCTCTTTCATCCTGCAGCGTCTCCTATACAAAAACCAACGCATACGTTCCAGATTATTATACTTTGGAAGTTTGCTGTTTGTACTGTTCCCCAACCCGACTCGGTTCGTGCACGTAATCAGTTGAACAGACTGTCTGATATTCGTTATAACCGCCCGCAGCGAGCCTATGTACCTACTCAGAGAATTCGCGACGCACGATTACTTTGCCGAACAAATTTTTTTCTGATTAGACTGTATTCTAGTTTATCAAGTCGGTGATTAGTGATTTCAATTTATTTAGTTTTGTTTATTTAGAAGAAGTTATGCGAGTAATTTGATGAATGTAAAAAGATATTGGATGAGGAATTAAAGGTAATATCTCACTAGTATTAACGGATGTTTATAAAGTACACATTTTAAAAGTATATTTTTACATCTGATTTTATTTATATACCATTATTGTGTTATTATTGGTTCGTTCACTTTCTCCATTCACATGTCGGATTTTTTCTTGGGTCTGCAGTTACCGATAGCATTAAAGAGAAAATATTTGGTTTGACAAATGACTACGAATGAAGTGCGTTCTCGAGCTGGTGAATTGCTGGAGGACTCTATAAAATGGTATACGAGGGTAGTGTGTTCGCATTTCACGTAGGCCTTTTGTAAAGCACAACAATAACAGCGGTTCGTAGCATGATAACCGAAGTTTTTGAATTGGTTTAAAAGAGGAAATGTTGAGATCGGATGAATTAAAATCGAACATAAACTTTCAATATTAGATTAGTATTACAATGAAATGGATTGCTCTATGCTAATGAGATAAAATCAATTCAAATGTAATGCGATACTACTTTTTGTAATTAAACTGCACTTTCAAATCTCTTGAAATTGTGGAGTTAAATGACAGTAATGAAATTGCTGTGGTCATCCAACGATTTATTTATAAACCGAATTGTAAATATTATATTTCAATTGAAATCATTTAGTAACTGGATACACAATTTATTATTTGAAACAAGTGCAAATAGAGATTGGAGGGATTAAATTGAAGAAGTGTAAAAAAGCAGTGTTTTATAGCGGATGTTGAGTTATCATTTCAATTCTGGCAGTGTCGAGGTACAGGTTTTGTGAGGTGAACAATCTATTTTAGTTATCCCCCTATCAATAGGACGTTACATCCATTTTATCAATCCGAGGGATGTTGTATTTCAATCGGTTCAAGCCACACCTCTCCGGAGGGTATCAGTTATTAATGTCCGGAGACCTAGAGGCCCCGTATCGGAAACCAATAGAAAAGGACACCGATACTCCAAACGTCCACTGTGAACAAACACGTGTTACCGTTTCCACGCAGTCGTTCAAATAGAACACAGTACAAGATTTCGGTTGTTCATCTGTCAGTGTATTCAGAATCTAATCCTACTTTCGTAATTATATCAATATATATTAAATTATAATTAGCTAATAATTATAC
>JAGJTL010000039.1:3466484-3484248 GCA_022063505.1 Calosoma granatense
AAGAATATTTGGTTTTAGAAAAAAAAATAGAAATAACGTAATAAAATATATATAATTGTGTTGAACATTTATGTGCTGAATATTTCGTTCTGGAAAAATACATATTTTCTATATTTACACTTTTTATACTATTATAATTTTGATACTGACATTTTGTTCAAAATCTGCCTACAATCCTTTTCTACATCGAATCTCGGTACATACAAAAAGTCAGAGAGAAAATATGATTTCTGTTTGCCAGATTTTTGCATAAAAAGGACTTAATGTATTCGGATGTTTATCCGTAGAAACGCGCGTTTTGTTTTAACGATTCGTGCATACATACATGGTGGTCGACTAGAATTTTAAATCAATAAAAAAAAGTTATATTTCAAAAGATATTTTATTAACAAGTAAAGCAATATAAATTTGATCTATTTTATTTTTTTGGTTTATGTAGAATAAGAATATTTAATATCGTTTTCTTGTGATATGTCTATTATTGTTATGACTATAATATTTTATTAATATAGGGCTAAATATTTGAAATACAGAATTAATTTTATAAAGAAAATATTTACATTTTATTCGTATAAATATTAATCAGCTCTGTACCGAACTGGAAAAAAATTCTTTTTTCATTTAAATTGGAAGAAATGAATTTCGTTCTTTGTCGTTTCGCTATTCCTCTACGTCACCCATGTGAAAAATGATAATGAAAGAAATAAATGAAAAGGAAGTTTTGAGATAATTAGGAAAAAAATCGATTCACTTTAATGGACACGAATTGAATTTGCAATTCATATTTAAAGTAAAAGCCCACTTAAGTGAAAAGAAGTTTTTGGCAGTGAAGTGTTTAATGGAATTCTGTTCACTCACACAGAATGGCTTTTCAACAGTTGAATACATTTTCCTTTCCTTCATACGCATAACTTTTTAGATTATTAGGAAATCCTAGAAATACGTGAAACGTATATTCAAATAAATGTTTGTCGTACCTGCTCAAGTAGAAACTGTTTAAAGCAAAATAAACAGCATGACAGCCAGTAAAACGGTGTTTAGAAGGAAAACAGAGTTTAATGCTTAATTTATACAGGCGCGCTACTTGCAATCAAATGTTCGTAGTAGTCATCAGTGGTCACACTGAACCATTGCACTTGACACTTGTGTGCTTTATGCTAGCTTTGACCTTTAACTTCACAGTGAATTTCACTTTGCACACAATTAGAGTTTCCTTACGGTTGTTGTCATTCCAGCAGAAAATTATGTGCGCGAAATGTAATAGAGCACTAAAACCGCTGGCCGTTTGAATTCAATTTTTTTGTACAGTAGTAGTAGTAGTGGGTTTAATCAAGTAAAAAAGCCTGAAGCAATGTCCGCGTATTTCAAAAGATCGTCGGCGGTTCTCGCATCTCACGAGAAGGGTGCACAATCGGCCGTGTTGACAGTAAGAAACCATGATTAAATGTGCCATTAAGAGCCGCGCTGCCTTCGTCGCAATGTATCTTCCTCTTCAACACTTAACACTTGAGTGACTGCTTACTCTCTCGGCTTGCTCTTACGACTCCACGCCAAACAATGTTCTCTCTTTGGCGAATTCACCGCGAATCAGATTAATCACAGTTTACGCGGCACCAAAGGGAAATGGAAGTGGTGGTTGCAGATGGGGTAGGCAACAGGATATGAGGCTGATGCCTCTTCCAGTTCAAGTCGTTTTAACCATTGCATCGTATGTACATGCTCATGATCGATAACATACATACGCACACACACGTACCCATTCCAACAAAACACTAATTAGCCGTGTAGCTGATTAAACATTATCGACAATCCAGAATTCTAACGGTACTTGACCGGACATTGTTATTCATATTTGATAAACATCGACGCTGAAAATGAAAATAACAAGACTACACTGATCACAGTTCCCGTGTTATTTCTATGTAGCAAATACTTCAATGTTTGGATGTTCCACTGGACGGCAGTACCACAGTGTTCAACATAATGAAATAGTTTACAGATCAAGTGTAGAGGATGAAGACCTGAATTTACCAGTTATTTTAATATACTTGCAACCTATACAGATTTTTAGTAATAGTATCATATCAAGAAAATATCAAAGTTTCTTTCTATTTCAGTTTGAAGAGTGTTCATGTACAATTTAATTCCAAAGTAGTAACATACTGAAATCCGGTTCTGTATCACAAAATTGCTGTATTATTGGGTACATTTAGTAACAACTGGTCGTGCAATAAACACCGATTTCATGACTTACATTTTGACATACATGCGAGTGTATGTTTGAAAGGAGAAATGTGTTGAAACTTATATAGTTCTGTTCGTTGGTGAAGTGTTCATTTCGTGCAAGTTTTACTGCAATATCCGTGTGTACAAAGAACAATGCCAGGGTATGTAGCGTCGCTGGTTTATTCTGTTTATGCGACGGAGGAAAAGAGCCGACTGATGTATGCGGAACATTCCCCTTGATTAAGTAAAGCCGCCGCCGGCTTCAGGCTATACCGGACACCGTGGAAAAACTTGCGGCTGCGGCGACATAGATGCAAAGTGGTTTAGTGGCGTGATACGTTGTAGTCGAGAGACGCTTGTCGTTCACATTGGGCCCGCGCAACGCAGGCTTATGGTTTAATGGGATTAAGGCCGTGCGCTGGGCTTTTCCGAATCAAGAAACAAAATTTTGATGAACAGCCATTTTCTGACTTGCTGCTTTAAAGTGGTTTGATGTGCTTCTGCTTGACAAGATGAAAAACCATGTGGAAAAGTCAAAATGTTATAAATATCTTAATGTTGTTTCTGTTAATCATTATTGTATGCAGAAACTTGCTAGATTAACGTTCGTTTTTTGCAGTATAAAACTTGTAATGCATTAACAGGTCCATTTCATTGTTATCAGAGCAACTAAATCGATGCAGGATTTGTAACACATGTGCACGGAAACTGCAAATAATTTAATTTACGTCACTACGTAATGGCTGAGAACACTGGACTAAACTAGTTTGCATTCACCATTGTATAAAAGCGTTATTCGTCAGTTTTAATTAACTGAAAATAAACGTAAACACTAAACAGAACACATTTATGCTGAATATAAATATTTCTACAGACACTAATGATTCTATCTGTTAGAATAGGAAACATTTCATTTAGAGATTATATTCTGAAAGGATCACAGGAGCAGGCACATTGTAATGTGGAGCTTTGGTATGTGTGTGTGATGTGTAGTGGTTGTTGTGTAATCCGAGACTGGTCGCATATCTCAGTTGTGTGTCCGTTGAAGTAGGTAGAGTTGCTTGTCGTGTGCAGGAGATAGCAAGTAGCTGGAGGCGAAGTGGATTTCATTGCTGCCAAGGTAGTTACGGTGGCAATTTCTAAAGGTAAAACTGGCTACCGTTATTCCGTAGTAGGATGTCGGTGAAAGTTTTTTTTGTTATGGTTCTAGAGCTAAACTTCTTTTACGGCCTTGGGCCTGACACGAGAACGTAATCGATTTTTCGGACTGAAAATATAATTTGGAAAGTCTGTCCATTTCTACAAACCTGTTCCTTTCAATTTCTGTTGCGCGGAAAATGATATAAATTCTACTCAGCTAAAGTAGATTTCTGAATTTACACAGAGAATACTGGTAGTGCAGAGGAAAAGCTTAATTAAATTTGATTAGCATAATTGTACTCGTTGAAGGTAATGCAATAGAGCATAGTCTACCATAATGAAACCAAACAGGTTGTAAACACACCAAGTTGAACCCGTTTCTACCGCTAGATACAGAATTCCATATTCACAAATGAGAATCTTTAATAGTGTACTACGTCAGACTGCCACATTTAATAACAATTCTAAGTTATTCGCGTCTCTGAACAAACAAACCGAAATACATTGTCTGTTCCCAGGCACACATTCCACTTCTACAAACAAATATTGTAAATAATACAGTACTCTCTATATATGACATGTACAATATCTTATTAAATGTAGCATAGCTATGTCTGTAACATGAACATGTGAAATATTTTTATATGAGCACAGAAATATAGTAAATATTGTGCACCTACCCAGTCTGGGTACATATCAGTGGGTGATATAAAACATGTTTAATCAAAATGTGGCGTGCTTCGCTTGATAAAAAACCAAGCTAATTCAAACGTACGGGATCTGCGCCCGCGTGAATTAAATGAGTATAACTCACGATGTAGCGTCGAATTAAAAAGTTTTCCATGTACCAAAAATCCTGAATTATTGATTAACCGGAAAAGCCAACCATATTAAAGCGTGAGATATTTTTATGAGAGAAAAAGGTTTTTGAAGAATTTATTATAAACTCGTCGACAATGGAAACTCCAGTGCGATTGACTTGAAGTGAGGGAATTTCTGATGCCATCAGAATTATAAATGATCCGTCTGACAATGAAGTTTATAAATTTATTTATAATTTCTTGAAATTAATAATTTATAGCTGTTGACATTCAATTGGAAAGTGTTGACATTTCTCACTTGAATATATTGAGATATTATAGTTTTATTATTATTATATTATATACAGTGTTCAAGTGAATTTTAATTAATTAAATTTCATGAGGTAACTAAAATAAACAATATAAGTATTCAAAAAGTAAGAACAAACTAAATCTACGTACAAAATACAGCATGCATGGTAAAATGTAAAGCAAATAACGTATAATTAGAAATTTTTCACAATATTTGCAATGTTATTTATGTATACATATCAGGAAGACAATGGTTTCTGTTGTATTCAAATCCTGTGCATATTAGCCTCAAGGTTCTTTGAACAGAATTTAATGCATTATATTCCCCTTCGAAGAAACTCACAGAACAAAGCAGCAACACAGAGAGACCTAGTTCATCATCGGTTTTCCTTCAACTCATCACTGTACATTAACTTATTTCACGTAGTAGAGCAAGGTGACTTGCACGAGTGCATCATTCTCCGGCACTGTTAATACACACGCACACAATCACATCACATCTAATACATGCAGTTACTCATCATGTTCCAACAGGTTCACGGTGCACGTATCCGGTGAAACGTGCCCTCGGCACTAGATCCGTTCATCTAATTAATATGTATTCGTGTGAGAAGCGTTGTTGTCAATGGAACTCAACGCGCACTTTCGCACCCACCTTCATACCTATCTGTTTTATGTCATTGTGCCGCACATTGTCGAGGGTGTCTGCATGGCTTTACGGATTGTCCTGCCATGCAGCCTCTTCTATCCACTCACACGCTTCGTTACAACAAAGCTGAATATTCTTTCAACTTACACATTGTTAGTTGTAGCTAAATATAGCTTTAGTAATTATATTTTAATTTGTACATAATGAAATAACCAGAACAATGACAACAGTGAACTAAATTCGAAGAAAAGCATATATGATTATAAATAAATACTCATCATCATATTGTATAAATAGCGAATAATACGCCCACGTTTATTGTAGTAACGAATTTCCAATATACACAGATCATTCATTGGAAATGGTTCGACATTTACGCAAGTGCGTAGGAGCTCCTCAATTTTAGCAAATTGTTTCAATAGATTCAATAGATTTTTTGCAACATATTTTTCTCTTCATTTGTGTCAGTCATTTCAAATATGATTTATTACATGTTCGATTTCAGTAATCTTGTTCCAAACTTTCTGATGAAAGATATCAATTTTCATGTACACCGTGTAATCAGATAGATTCTATTCGATTCAAGGTCGAATTTTTTCCCCACAGCTGGCAATGGCAAGCCATATAAGAAACACATTCAACCCTCTGTAAACTCAAGGGACAGAGTAAACTAGCAGCATATACCGTACAGTGCACAGCAAAGGTTGGGCTGCTGAAAGTGGTATGGACAGACGACAGGATTTAAGAAGAAAGTGCAATAATATAAACGCGGTTAGTGAAACAAGGCCAATGGGACGCGTAAATCTATTTCGACACAAGCTCCCTACCCCGCCAAGGGCTCTCTATAATGCAAAGTACGAAGAGTATTTGTTTAACACAATGCTTAGCAAATAATTAGGATAATGTACTAAAAATTTTGCGTGATTGCTACTCGTCTTTTTCCAAAATATATATACAAATTGAATTTGTAGTAATTGATATTTGATAATTATTGTTCTATGAACATATCTTATTTATTGTTGGATAATAATTGTTCTATAAAAATAGTTTATTTATGGTTTATTTAATATTTTTATTAATTACATAAGAAAACTTAATTAATTTATAACGAAAAATACTTTTATTCAGATTGCTGAAACTATATGTGCATATTTGTACAAATAGAAACGTATATTAAAAATGCAATATAGTTTAAAATGTCTCTAGAGGTATCTGGAAACGATTTGTTAATATACATATTGCATACATGATTCGTATGTATTACTGAAATGTTAAAAAATAGGTAGAAAAATGTATATATGCCGGCCATTCCTTGCGAATATTCATGGGAATGTTCGCAGCGCATAACAAAGTTTATTGCCATATGTTCTGTGTCATGTTCACGACTGGGCAGGAGGGAAATACATTTTGGTTTCTCTAACTCCATTTACACGACGGGGTTCAATCGTGAAGACGTCTTTCGGATATGAATATCGATATCAAGTATAGCTTGGGATGGATGGATGGACAGAGAAATGGAGGAAGTAAATGCACACACAAGAATAGACAGAGACAGAGAATGAAGGGTGTAAAAGTATGTAAATGAAGTACCCATTTCCTACAATTTGATATTCATTCGTTTCATTTCCGATATTCATCAGATTTAGAAGGTAATGAAACCGGTCACGAAACGTTTAAGAAAAATTCTCAAATTGTAATATTTCCGCCCGGGGTAATTAGATATTTCCATCACTTTACATTTTACGGAAGCTTTATATTTAAATTTTTTTAATAACCGAGACGACAGATAAATGTAATATTTTTCCTGCGAGATTATTTTATTTCCTTCCATTTTATGGTTTTGTAAAAAATTGTTTTAGATATCATCTAGCATATAAAACGTAATAGATGATTTAGATAACAAAAAATTTGAATTTTTATAGGAAAATTATGGTTATTATTGGGAGCGAGTTATTCATTTTAATATATAAACAGCAGAGAAAGAATCCTGTAATATTAATTATGAAGATGGATGGAGTAATGTATTTATTATTTCCTTTCAGTGCCACAGTTTTGGGTTCACTGGATGACATATAGAGTCAAACAATTAAAAAGTTTGTGCGCTTAGCAATTAAGGAACTGCGAGAACAAGCACTTCTGCCATTTATTATTTTCGTGACCGTTTCCATGGTGCGCAGTTTATAATTTTTATAATATGGAGTTGCTGCTGTAAGCCCAGCAATTAACTCTGGGCACGATTCTATCAGGGGCGGCGGTGCGGTAGCATCTGCAGAAGGAGGTTCAAATAGACTTTGAACATCTTGAATGCAGTGAAAAGTCACGGAGTCATAACCGCCGAACTTAACAGGAGCCACGGACTGCATCGTTGCACCAGTTACTAACATTTTCATGCGACAATGATTTTCCCTTTTACATAATAATATGTCTGCAAGCTTACACACACTTTTCCACAGCAATTCATTAGTGAAACGTAGGTATAAAGAACTGAGTGCGAGCATTGAACATTCGCAAACCGTACATAAATGTAGAACTTTGAAAATAATGGCAAACACTAAAGAGTATCTGAATTCTGGCACAAACACAAACGGTCAACTTTTCACATATTTCTAAAATCTATTTGAACATTTTAGAATTAGAATCTTATGTTTTTGTATTTCAAATACAAATTTCATGTTAATCTTGAATACTAATATAATCATTAATATAACAAATAAACTGGAAGCAACAAATTTCTGTATTTTACACGTAACATTACGTAGTGAGAAAAGTTTTTACGTTTTACGACAGAAGTTCAGAGTTCCTGAGAGACTATAAACGTATTTTGCATAAATATATTATCACTTAAATAGGTAAGCGGTGATTCGGTTAATTTATGAAGTGTACAATGTTGGAAAAATTTTATAATTTCACTATATCTTATATACTTGACAAGAATTTCATATTTCAAAATTTCTTTTATTCACTTCAAGTTTTATTTTTCACAGAAAATATTATATTAATTTGATCAATATTGTAAAATACGAGTATACTATAAATTCGGTAGAGAAGGAAAATTTAATATTTTGATATTTTTGTTTGAACATGGAAATATTAAAAAGAATAGACATACTTAAACAAGTGTATTTTTATATCTTGCCAATTCTTTCAGTCATTGCGTAAAGTAGAATTTAAACTAGCAGTCGAGAGACACCGCCGAATCGGATTAAATGCTGTGGGATAGTTATTAATTTACGCTATGTGCAGTGGTGTGAATCATGCTTTATAATAGGCGGACAATACAAGTTCAATTGAAAACCGAGCAATTTTGACACGGTAGCAAAGCGATGAGAGAAACAATGCTCTAAATACTGCTTCTCTAGTACTCCATGAGCAATAAATTTGCACCGCTATCATACCGAATTCCCAGCTCTATTGCCAGTTTACATCCAACTTAACAGCAATGTCTGTTGTATGTGATATACATAAGTTGACTCGATAAACTATGCAGGTGGCTAGATTCACGTGATCACTATATTTCATGAGCCGAGTCATATCAATGGATTTGTCCGCAGTAGGAAAACTATTGTGCAACATGCTAGAAATGAAAGAAGCATATGGTAATTTGGATATTTTTTGTTTCATTTCAAAAGGAAGTAGTCATAAATAGTAATTGAAACTGTTTACTTAAATAAAACTAATAGTCAATTTTCCCTAAGCGAAAAAGGAATTTTAATGAAATATATGAAATTTTCTTTTCAGTTGTTAGAGTGTAAATAATCTTATAATATTATTTTCCGAGACAACATATATTTTATTAACATTATATAACCAATACTTATATTTTAATAAATATATACAGCCAAATGACATTTGACATACTAGTAAATTAGTAATGATTTAATTAAGCAACTGCACAGTTTACTGTCTGGTAATGAATAAAAAAGAAAATAGTTTGATCTCGTACTTGATCAAATTGGTAAGGGGATGTGATTGTTCGTATTGGGGTCAATCAATTTGTGTGCGCAAGTACATGTGTGTTTATTTTATTTAGATGTCTGTTTATCGTGAACCTTAATGGAACGGCTCTATTAGATTAAACTGCTTGTCATCAGAAAACGAGATAAAACAGGCGAATTTGTTCAATACGAGTGTAGCTATGAACGTACCTGCATTTTATCCAGATTACTATACTTTGGGAGATATGGTACTGCATAAATCAGTAATATTTTATATCATGTTATCATATACTTTATCGTACAAGAGAGTAATTGAATTATGTATTCGAATATAATTGGATCAAACGAATGAACGTATGTTATAGAATTGGGAAAGTACGTGATGGATTACATAATATGCGGTGAAAGCAATATTTACTGATTCGTGCTGGGCTATCGGAGAATATACGACAAACCTGAAAAGAGAGAAAACACTAGTAACTCAATTAATTAAAGCTAATTATTTTAGTGGGCTCGCAAGGGTACTGTGTGCTTGGAAGACAAATGTTGTAGAGCGGGTTCACGGCAAATTCGAAACGATTCATTGACTCCACCACCTTATATTGGGCTTGGGTTTTGATTGGATATGTTTTTCTTCCGTCTGAGTCCTCACAAAAGAGCTCGTGAGATACAAATAAAATCCAATCTTGTTTTCTACACGCCCTCTACTGCACATACTCGTATATGGTAGACCTTGAAACGCGCTCGTGAAATAGAAACGCAATCTTCGAGAGAAAATATATAGTTTCAGTATTGTGTACTGAAACCCTAAATCATGTATTTACACTTTCTTGTTTTTTCTTCCCAATCTGTGTGATATATCATTTACTTCTCGAAATTCTGAGTTACAATTATTCGAGGGATAGCAGTTCTGTAGTTCTGAACTGGAATTGGAATATTTCATCGGATCCTATGAATTTCTAATTTACCTACTTTACAATTAGATTGGAATAGTGTATGGAATATTTTATTCATTTTCCTTTATGATTTGCGTTATTTGAAAGTCAAAGTATTGTATACGCCAGAATTTTTTCAATAAGTTCCAATAGATTACGAGCGTAGAATTGTAGAAATATGTGTGCTATTGTACCAGTTAACCAGTAGCATGCAGTATAGACCTGCAGTTATTTGTTTGTCTTTGATATTTGTAACATGAGACTATAAAAACAGCAAATGTTCAGCAGTGAATTCTGATAAATGGTCAAACATTCATGATACCAATTTGATATGCATATTTCTATGTAAAATGTATAAAATCAAACAGGAATGCAGGCTTGTTTAAATAATTATATTTACAAATATAAATTTTATAATAAAAGTACTGTTTTTATAATTATTTACTATGACCTTTTTTCTAATATATTTTTTTTTATCAAAAAATGACTGGGTGCTCTAAAATCTAATAAATTAAAAATGAATACTGGATACTGTAATAACGTTCAATGTTTATATGCTTATTATAAATATTAATTTTTGTATATTACATTTGATTTTATATTAAAATGACGAATGTTTTCTATATTCTTTTTGTTGCAAGCTTCAATTTGGAAGACTGTAATAAACACTGCTGCAAAATAGCAAGGTGATGTACAATTTAAAATTTATGGAACTCGAACAAAAATGGCAGAGTTGAGCAACCAGTAAGAATCACACTCACACATATAAATAAGAATCCACCATCTATTCTTTGAACGAAATTGGCTCGGTTAGTCTTGGAATCGATCTATCTATATTTTACGTTCAATGCGGTGTTGGTAGCCGGGTCAATCGATAGGGTCCTCACCAGCAGCACACGGACAACGACGCTGCCACCGCGAGTCTCTCAGCTAGGCTGGCTGATAGCTGCAGGATTGGATTAGAAGGTGCTGGATTTAATGGATCACAGAGACACACTGTGTATTAGAATAGTATGAGTGAACCAACATTCTCCATGTACGAATATGTGTGTGTATTCTAACACAAGCATTCTGTATCAACTATGTTATTCTACCTCTGGTATAGGTGCGTGCGTGTGTACACTTGGACAAATTATCAGGCACCCCAATGAAAACGTTATAACAGAGACAGGTGTACAACGTAATGAAGATGGCATTGTTAATGGACACTGAATTGAGAAACACGAGATTTATCTGGGATTTTGTTTTACTAGACATAAATCCTGTCTGATGAATTATTTGCATCATTTCTATTAAAATGTAAATGTAGTAAATAAAATCCGTACATTATTCAATACATAAATTAATGTTAGTTATGTAAAAAATATGTAACTGAGTTTTGATTACAGATATTGCTAGTAAATGTCATTTCACCCTGAAATATCTATGTTAAATATAAATATTATGTAAAGTTTTTGTAAAACTATTACAACAACCAGTTTCAAATGTAAATAAAGTATAAATGAAATACGTGCGTATTGATTATCATATAAACAAAAACTAAAATATCATATTTATAATGCGTAACGTTATAAAATAACAAAAACGCGATGGAAATTGTGGACAGGGCAGCAAGGTTAGAAGCGAATTAATTTATCGAACAATAAATAACTGTTTTATAATTGGTACTAATTTACGGGCCATTGGTATGCAAATGACTGAATTGTTTCAAATATACATTGTCTTTGATACAATGATTGTCGCTGAAATTACCGCACGGGATTATTTACTTGACAGTCTGAATTCAGATGCCGCCGCAAATGTTGTGTAGAAACAAATGTATCCATTGTTTTACAAACACAACGCATGTATTTGCAAAGTAACGATGTGATTTGCTATCAAAATTACGTTCCGGTTACATTTTTCATTTTGACGATCCTTCTCCCTAATGAATTATTTACATCCGAATTCACCGAAGGGACGGGAAATGAACGTTTTCAAAAAGAATTCACCGCCACAATAATACATCAGCTGTTGTAAAAAAGATGAGTTTTTCTTGTTTTATTTCATTACGATTTATTAATGCCAAAGAATTCTCCCAGTATGGGGCATGGGATTAAATACAAGATTCAAAATATAATTTCATGTTTGTTCAAGAATATATAAACATTATTTATATAACAATGATATTGTGTGCCTGGCACATGTTGTAACAATCTGGAGAGAGAGAGAGTATACTTTAAATTAAATATAATAAACACTCTTGGAGATGGTAGATCAAGTTCTCTGCAATTCATGTTCAAGCTTATCTTACCAGTATTCTCAATTACATAGAAAAGTGTTACCCGCAGAGTACAAGAACTGTATGAATAAAAAATGAAATAAATAAAAAATATATACGAAACGATGTTTGGCCGGAAGGATGGAAAGTTTAAAGAGTTTCGCTCTTGGTAAACTTTGTTGTCTTGAGCTAAGTAACTTGAGCTACAAGTTGAGAACTAAGAAATATGTGTGAACAGAATGCGTAACATGACAAAGCCGAAAGGCTTGCGTATCCCACAAAGTACAAGTATAGTTACACCATAACTCCATTGCTAAATGAATGCAAACTCACCTACTTCGCAATGATAATTTGCTACTGAAATCGTCAAATATTTACGTGATACTGTGTGTTGTATTGTAAACCAGTGTGAAATATGTTTCAGATACAGAATATTGTCGGAATGGGAATATTTGCTCCACCGGGAAATCGACTCTAATAGTCTACTAAAAGGCGAATCGACTGTAAAATTGGCGACGAAAAAACAAGAACGTCGCTTTTCCAAATTCGGAAGTGATAAAATGTTAATGCTGTTTTTGTTCCTCTGTGAAACGTGCTGTATCGATAGTAGGATGGTTGAGAAAAAAAATGTTCAAAACAGATGACCAGTGTTGAACCTGTTGCGATTAGTAGGCTGTAATATTATCTAACGATTATTATCGTACTTTAATGGAAGGATGGTGTAATTTATGAGAGGTACGGTCGATGTTACCGATATAAACATTAGCTACTAGCGTTCGGATATTCTCAACAATTTTTCTTCATTTATTTAAAAGAACTGAAAACATTGCTGGACAAAATATACATATTTTATAAGTAAATATAAATACATGTACAGTACATGTACATGTATATAGTTCTAACACACACGTATGACAGTAAGTTTGTGGATAAGATTTTATTTCTAAAATTGTATTTAAGGAAATGATATTGACATAAATTGTATTTATTTACCTTTCGCGTGTAAACTACGTATGCTGAATGCGTATTAACAATTTTTTAGGGTTCGTATCTTTTTTTTGAATAAAATAACTGATACTTGACTTGAATTTTAAACGCTGTAAAGATATTTTTTCAGGGTAACGGTTTTTTCCGCATCATTTCTATTCAGAATGGATAAGTAAGCAAAAAATAAAACTTGGTGAAATAAAATCGCATGACTTCTTTGTATAGATCTGAACATGACCTAACAAATGTTGTATCCATGTGAAGAAGTATTTTTTTAGTTGAATTTTTGGTGTAACACAAAGAAAATGAAGGTAAAAGGAATTGAGTATAGTGCCTGACAGAATTTCCTATTATCCGGGAGTCCCGTAGTAAAAGAGAATACAGACATCAAAGAAGTAATTAGTATGCATTGAATAAAAATATAGCTGTTATAAAATACACGTCACGACATTGTTACAATTTGCATTATTCCTACCAGTACTTTTGTTATCATTCTCAAAAGAAACGAAATTAATATCTACCGTTCAAACAGAATTTCCAGAATGACAATTGTTCGTTTCAATGCCTATAGTATTTCATTCTAATAATAAATTCTACTAATTTTTCATACACCTTTATTAAATATCGTTAATATTATTTTTTGTATCCGGTTTGTTTCGTTTTTATGCGAGATATGTCTAGTATAAAACAGTAAATAGAGTACCGCATGCTATGGAATGAAGTATGCGATTGCTGTAAGAAGAAAGAATGTGAAATAAGATATTCGTGCGGCTCGCGTAAGATCGTTAGCAGTAAGAGGCGAGACGCAGGCAGGTAGAATAGCGACGATACACGGTTATGGGGAACGTGCTTGCAACTGAATCAGTGCACCCGGAAAGTTCCGAAGTTGGAAACGAGCGGCCACTGTGTGGCGCTGTCGTCCATCCGGTCGGCTTTTATAAATGTGTCTTTTTAACTGCCTCCAACGCGTCCCATTGTATACCCTGGCAGTTAAACGACGCTTTGATGTTAATGTTCTAATTTAGAATTTGCATTCGTATGCGTTTGTCACATCCATGTACGTACGTACGTACAAATGGACACAGTGACGCGTATGCATAGTGTTTTACGTTTACAACACTTTTTATCCAACCTCAATTCGTCTATTGACATGGTACAATTATAGGACATTATGTAAATGAGCATTGAATAAATACTTCGTTTACATGTTCTTTATTGGCACAAATAACATTAAATGTAATTGAGTTTGCGTTAATTATTGTTACTATGTAAATAAATGTAGATTATTTATTTTATAAATACGTTTTGTAAATGATATACTGATTTCTCATTTGAGATAATTAACCTATGAACTATGAACGACGTTCTTGATTACTGACAAACTCGTGACACTATATATATATAGTACAAAATTTTTGTTTGTGCGTATAATTAAACTAGATATTCACAAGTGAATGGTGTACTGATTGATTTACATACATATAAGAAGTTTGGCTCTAGTTCAGCTAGCGCCATATTTATTGATCATAGAGGAGAATTTTGGCAAGGATATTGGTTTAACCTGAGATCTTAAAGAACACGAAAGACTACGTAAACGCTGAGGTAAGTGGACTGCATGCACCATCTTTTTCATTCTATTTTTAAACTTTTTATAGCTTAAACCACTGCCCGGGATTTTATCGCAATTTTATAAATTTTATTTATAATGGCAGGCTCATTTTACGAAATTGATTTGGAATTTATAGGAAGCTTATTTCAGATGCTTTCTAGAAAATATCCAGTTTTTGTTTTCAGTTGGATAAAATAATATTTGTGTTTTGCTCGTTAAAATGAAAAACAATTTTTATCTAAAGAGTACACAATATTTTTAACTAATTAATTTTCTATATATTTGTTATAGCGTATATTTTATGGTTTACTAAATTTTTACCTATTTCATATTTCTATGTTATACAGACTTGAAAATTCACTTTAAGAATAAACATATTGCTGTAAACCTAGTGTAACAAGTAAAATCAGTTCTTTTTAGGAATGGAAGGTTAATGCAACTGTTGCACGCAAACGCCACAACGGCTATATTATTAACCCAATTCACTGTGTCCAAATGATATCGGAGTTCGAATATTTCACTCTGAAACAAACGTGTAATTTATTTAGTAAAGTTCGCCTGTCAGTTCTGTGTCTCAATATATCATCGTAGATTGATAACGCGATAACTTAAACCTGTATACAAATGTGTATCGTGAGGGGTCGACACGGACCGGAACCGCTACACCGTGTTATTTCCACGTTTATATTGTGTGCGCTTTCATTCAAAACTCTTGTGTTTGTTAAACTACAACACATTAAACGCTATAATTTATTGAGTGTTCCCACTCACAAATGGGCTAGAAAATTATATATAAATATTAGTGTAGATATTGACCGGCTTGGTTAGTTGCTAAGGGTAGGGCATATCTGGAGCGAATTTAAAAATACTCGTATAAAATTATGTTTACTTAATCTAACTAATAATCATTAGATCCATATCATGCTGGTATATATTCACTTAATATACACAAGGCCGAGATTCTTGTATAACCCGTTTCAGCGTGTTTGTAAAGAAAACACTTATTTTCCTTGCCTCGTTATTATTGAATGAGGGAAATTAATTTATTCCCTTATATAATACTAGAATTTTATATTTTCAATGGAAGTATATAGAAAATTAGTCACCGTAAATGATCACCGTTATTTTTCAATTACTTATATTAACTGATACAATTTTAGTGTATGTTTTAGGAAAATCTGTTGCTATATTTTAAATGTACGCAAATGCAATGAAATTACTTGTAAAACTTTTGAGTTGAGAAAGGATTAATGGCGACATAAAAAGTTCACTTGAAAGTTTTTACTGCTGCTATAAATATATCTGTACAGGGAAGTGCTATTTAACGTATTTTAAAGAACTTGAATATTTAGGTTACAATTTTATTTCACATTTTATGTACTGAGAATAGTTACTAGTTAATTTTTATTTAAATCCTAGTTAATTTTTATTTAAATCGATGATAATAAAACCGAAAAATGTGTTATATTAAAAACGTATATTGGTAAAAACGAATTAAAATATATATGAAATTGAAACAAATATACAGAGAAATATGGACGCAATATCCAGTTATTAACATAAATATTACTCTGAAACTAAATCATTAATTTAACTGTCATGTAAAAAAATGAGTAAGCAAAAAATTTTTGTCTGCAGGCCATAATATATTATACTATTTTTTGCCATGAGCCATTTGTATAGAATAATCAGAAATTTGCACATTTCGAGTATTATCTCTTTCCAATGCATAAATCACATTTTTAATCTGGGAACGACGAGAGAGCAACTCTGTGATGAAGTGAATTCCGTTCCGATGTAATGATTTATATTTAGTGAAGATAGGAACGTTGCGAAAATATTATTTACTTACTTTGCAATTGTAGACACGAACATGAGATTAATATTATACGCTCTTGTTTAGTTTTTACCGAAATAAAAAAACGAAATAAACATAGTCAACGCAGGAAAAAAGCAACAACCGCAACCGTTATTGATTTATCTTCGTTTGTTATTAACTTTTAATGAAATTATAGTTTACGACAAAATGTGCCAGCACAACTGTGCTCACAGACATATTGTTACAGTTTTACACTTTCCTCAATTTTACAGAGGAAAATCCTGAAGCATGTGTCTTTTTTACACTTTTACTACATTCAAATTTATAATTAAAATATACTTGATGCCAAATATTATTTTTTGCTTATGAAGAAAACGTTGTGAGGTTAAATTTGTATATTGTTCAGTGAAACAATTAAAATTGTATGCGTTTATTTTTCAGTCTTATTTCATTCAATTCTAAAACAATTAAACGCTACAAAGTAATGATAAAAGGGACAAATATAACAAGAACTAAGAAAACGGTTGCAGGTAATAATTACATTCTCTTTGAAATGTTTAATGTGTAATATTGTTAGGAAAACAGATCTGGACTTAATTTCAAAATAATTATCTCGCGCGAAGGAGAAAAATCAGATGAGACCTGAAGTCATTTCTGTCCCCGAAGCGAGAAAGGTAACGAGGAAGTAAAGCAAATAAAATGTACATAATTTGAAGTTACCGAGCGAAAAGGGGTGTCACGTGCTTCGCGTTCATCAGAATCGTAGTCAGTGTAACTCACAACATAAACAGTTCTTCGTGTGACGCACAATCTAAACCTACAGTATTATGGTGTAAAGAATGGGTCTGTCGACGAGCCGCAATGCCTCTGGCGCAGGGCCATCTGTGTCCGGTTATTCCCCTGTGAAAGCCAATTCTGACTGCGTCCTGCAGCCAAAAAGGCAAACGCACGCAGGCGCATGCGTGTAACTACATCAAGCACGGCTCTTCTTGCCACCTAAAGCAGGAACATTTCTTTGATATTCTAATCAAATTGCGCACACATAAATTATATAATTACACTAACACACCTACATGTGTGCATACATAAATT
>JAGJTL010000039.1:3487563-3520513 GCA_022063505.1 Calosoma granatense
GGTACAATATAGATTTTCACAACTGTTTGTGTATGTTATATGATTTTTAGTAGGACTGAAACTGGAGTATTTACGTTTTTATTACTTTGTGAAATGGTAGTGTGGTCACAGGAATATGAGCGTATGCCTCGGTGTATGCCCACAAAACCAAAGTAATAATCATGGCAATATGGTTATATAAATAAACCTGGGTTCGATTCCGGCGTAGGACATTGCCATACATGTGAATCCCATTCCATAAAAACAAATTACATTTACCTGTAATAAACTAAATATTATCATAGAGAATTGACAATGATTTTTAATTAAATATTAATTTCAATTTAATATATATTTGTTTAAATTATTGCTAAATCAAATGTCATATAACTATTATTAATATATTTGATAAAATACGATGAGATTTTAATGTAATTTTTCATTACAAAACCAGTGTCAACAGGATTTAAAAATAAAATGTTAAAAAATGTCATGAATAAAAACTGTGTTTTCATTGATATACAATAAGGCCATGATATCAGACGCCAGAACAAAAAAATCAGCTTCTTATCTAGTGGTCGTGGCTGTGGAGATAATATTGTATTTTGTGTAAAAAATGACAATAGTATGACAAAGGTTGATACTAACTTTAATTGTATTTTTACACTACATTTTTTGTCGATTGTTTGCAAAATTCAGGCTTTTAAAACCACAAATATATGAAACACACATAGCTATTTTTGTCACTAATGCTATTTTAACCAATGATATTAAAATTTGTGTTAATAATGTTGGCTTTGTGTAGTCTGTACACTCACCGCATCCTGGGGCGGCACGGGCCCTGAATGTGGGTTTTTAATACATTAATTACAATCGCACGCAAAATTGTGAAATATTAATACTGCTATTTATGCATACAGTATAAACACATTGCAATGTTACATTATTAATCAGCAAATATATTTTATAGGAAATGTATGCTGCATTTCATATTTAATTTGTATGTTATAATAAAACAAATTGTTAATATATTTATGTTTTCGTTAACTGATATAAAGAAAATGTTCAATTGTTTTTTATCTGGTTATATAAGCACAATTGAGTAGAAAAATACCAGTGGATAAAATATTATTCGGTTAGTTGGTTTGATCGTAGATAAATACATCGTAAACAAGTTCACTGATAACCTCTAAAAACGCAATGGCATTCCATGTAATTGGTTCGAAAACCGCTCGAAAGTTCAATCAATTTAGCAGCAGTAACTTGAAGAGTTGGTACGTACATAGTCTGCAAGTAGGGACGTGCTCTGACACAAGATGTGGAGTTAGCAATGGTTAGGCTAGGGTGAGGTGGGGGTTTGGGAAAGTAGTGTGCATTTTACCAATGGCATACTAGCACATGTACAATTTTACTGTAAGGGTCCTATTATTAGAGGGAAAATTCACTGTGCAGCAGTTAGATAATTTGAGGGCGGTTCAAGTATGCACTCATGTACACGAAATATTTCCAAATGTGCTGAAAGCATTAGCCTAGCTAAAGTAGTATAACAAGCAATTAACATGCCTCGCTTAGAGTTTTAACAAAAAACTTTAAGAAAGAAATATGATCGTTATATTCAATTATATTATTCATGGAACTTGGCTATAAATTTTAATAAGGTATAAAAATTTAATTGGTTACTTAAATGACTGAAAAAATCCCTTTAGCCATGAGTCAGATGAATGAATATTTCAGTAACTGTAGCATTAAGCAGAAAGTAACTCTCAAAGGCCGTATTACAAACAATTAAAGAGAATGTGCTTTTACGTATTCAGCAAAAAATAACACAAAAGTAGCATTTCTGTAGCCAAGAGATTATACATTCTTTTATATGTCGTGCATATATATGCAAAACTTCAATGCTAATTAATTCGTAACTGTCATTAAGAACGGTATTCAATATGCAAAATGCAATAAAACATGGAAGAACAAGATTCAAATAGAAATGAGAGATTAGTGTATAATTTAAACATCTTATTTGCCATCCTAGATAATAAAATATTAAGTCAACTTTAAAAAAGATGAACATTAAGCTAAAAAGCAACATAAAGCCCATTAGAACTTTAATTGTTTAAGGGGAATCATTTCTAGTAGAAGAAAATAAAATAACATTTCATCCATTTTCAAATGTTTAACTTTGTTAAAATTGTGAATATATACAATGCTGACTGGATATATATTTTATTTGTATATTATGCGTAAATCCATTTCACATTGTACATCCCTGATATTGTAGGTAATAATATTTATGACCATTTAATATCACTGGCATTTGGCTGCAAAAATGTTTATACCTGCAATAGATGACATGAAATTACTGTGGAATGACTCTGGTATTTGAGTATTTTGACAAAACATTAGATAAATATATGAACGTGAAAATACAATTTGTGTACATCAACATTTCGGTGAGATATTTGGATGGCGTGTGTGCGAGCAGTTGTATGGCAGGTAGTGTGCTGTGAGTTTCAGTGAACTACTGAATGCTGTAAAAACAGTTTTTTTATATGGTGATCAGTGGGAACGATGGCCCTAAGCTCATTCTGCCTGCGTGCGACATTATCGATTGTGATCGTATAAATGTACCGCAAATTGTGTGCCATGTATGCTGCTGCTGCTGCTGCCGCCGCAGTGATAGTCTTTTTTTATTGGATTAACTTTATTCAGTCGAGTAAACAAATTTAAATTTTCTATTGAACATTGCGAATATAAATGTGCAGATATATTTTTTTCTCTCTACCGGCAGCAAATTCACCAGTAAATGCAATCTGAAAGCCCGTGAAACGATTTCTGAATTATCATGTAAAATACTGTGAAACTGGTTTCATTTAGGAAATCGTGTATTATTTATTGCGATATCGACACGAATAAATGAATGAATTGTACGGTGATCACGTGTGAACGAATGCAGTAACAATTTGACAATGATTCGTTGTTGAGTTATTAATACAGTATTTAACATGTAGAGTTGGTTAACCATCTAAATATACGAATCTATACTTGCATGAAGTTTGCTTGTTAAAAACTTTTAAATTACGAACATAAACTTTTATGAACAATATAATCTCAGTTGACAAATTTGAGATACTTAGTATTAAATTGATATATAGAGTAATAAATATGTAGAATTTAAAAGGTATTTTTTCAGTAATAACATAATTTATATGAACATGTTTGTATATATATATATAATTAAAATAATTGAACGTAAGTATTTGGGTGTAGCAGTAAGAATTATGTTGCTATACAGATAAATCAATACATTACCTTCATTAGTAATAGTAAGAATTTAGCGTTATGATAGACATTGTACACACTGGCCAGTTAGGTTTGGTGGAAAAATTCATATTAAACTGTTTGATTAAAATGTTCGAACAAAAATTAATACGGGTAAAATAGGCAGACATAAATTCGTTATAAATTTATAGCTACAGGGTGTAATAACATTTCTAATTTTGTTAAAACGTCAGAGATAAAAGGCCAACGCCAAATATTTTATTCGTGTGCAATACAACTTAATTTGGTTGCCATTAATTATTCCGCATACCTGCCAATTTGTTTGCAACGGGTTGCCCATGTCAAACCGTGATTGATAAACGCATAATTCTTTATAATGAACGCTCGTACTGTTCCACTGTTCATGTAAACGCATGTTAGCAGCTCTAAATACATTATGTCCCTGGGACATTTTTCATCGTGTTTGTTGTTCGGATTTGCGTATTGAAATCGTACTGATGCAGTGTGCTCAGGGGGCTCCAAAAACACGAAAAAACATTTGGAAACAAATCCGACGGCACAAGGAGAAAAAGTCAATAACCATTACCGTACAAAATTTTACAATATGACGAAAGGAAAAAAATATATGCGTTACTTAATTCATTTTTCCACTTTAAATTTGAATATCACTCTCGCAAAAAATGTTCCGCATATTTAAAAATAAACATCGACGGGGAAATAAAATTCAAATTATTGGCACTGCGCTCTGTAATTGTAAAAGATTTTACAAAAATATCTGAGACCAACAGTCTATGTTATGTAGAACAACGGCATGTAATATGTTAATAATATTCAACAAAGTTTAACTATTAAAAAATATGATATTTAGCTTAGCAAGATTCAACAATAGAATTTTCTTTTGTATTGCAATGCAAAGCATACATTTGAAGTAAAACCTTTAAAAAACATGACGCCATAATAAAGAAAGAACTTAAACATTATTTTCGACTTTGAACTGAAAATAAAGAAATAAAATTCAATAATATCTTCGTAGCTAAGATAAATATTAAAATATAAAATACTGTTTCGGCCAGGTATAACTTTGTCAAAATAAATATTTCTCGTTTTTCTACATGACTTACTCTGTATTTATTAACTGACAAATTCAATTACGCAACAGTTGTGAATTTTTTTCCGAAATCTAGACTGTTCAAGCATCGTTTATTAGGTATACTGAACACGAACAATCAAAACCTGTACTGGTTGAATGCACAGAGTAAATTGCGAGTGGGAACTGTAGCCGTGTAAGAAATGATGAAAGCCATATGAAATTAGTTACAAAGAAGAAAACAAAACTGTAATGCCATCAACATGTTTTTCTTACATTTTATTTTATTATTAAGAATAAACAGTTTTGATTGTTGTACAATATTTGAGAAATTGAAAGGAATTTCGAACTATAAAAAACACATTATTAAACTCGTGAGTGAGTGACTGACAAAATAAAGCAAATCCCAGGGAATTAACAGTAAACAATTTTGCATAGATTAATATGGCAATGTTTTAATAAATGTTACGTTTGCGGGAGACTAGAAATTATTTGCGAATGCAGAAAAGGAGTCTGAGGGTTTTGGAGAGCGGTCACCAATTTACATGCAATCTCCATATATATTAAAGTCTGCACGTTCGAGGGACCATGTTCGGGATACCTATTTATTAAATGCAAAATTATAACCTGCGATATAGTTAAGAAATAATTATTCCATACATACATATAGGATTTACTGTTTCGTCTACTGCTAGATATAGTTCTAATTTACTTCTCTTCATTTACTTACTACGCAGACAATATCGATCTTAAGATATAATAAATTATTCAGTGTTTCTATATAGCAAGCGAATAAAAAGGCATGGCTTTCACGTCATATTGCTCTTGAAACATTAATGATACAAAATTCGGCAGATATCTGTTTTTATACGTAAAGCTTTAAAAAGGAATACACACAAAGAACTCCGCGAATTTCCAGTAATATACAAGATCAGTCAGTTTGTGATGAACAAACAATAAAATACAGTTTTACTTACCTTAGTGAAATCTCATATGGCGATTAAAGTGTACATCGTAGAACATGTTCTCTAAACCATACAGTATGGAACTTGCTTGGTCTTGAAGCATTTTGTTCTAAAAAGAAAACAGGAATTTGAAACTAAAAAGTGAAACTTTTCAAACATATATTTTACATTATAACTATCACAGAAAAATGTAGTTTGTATATTGTATCGCATCTTTGATTGCAAAACAACTTTAAATTACTAATTATAATGAAAATATTAACTTGAATTTCAATAGAAAGGTCAAATATATAACCATACACACAAGAATACAAATTAGGAGCCAAATGAGGACGCCCACGTGCAAAGATATTGGAAACTTATTAATTCTGATACCCGAGAAATAAAAAAGAACTTTTTATCTATTGACCATAGCGTATTTAAATTATGAGTCCAAGAATTTTTTTTCGGACGTAAATTAGTAATCCGACTTTCAGTTGAGATAATAATTATTTGAGTGTAAAATGAGCGTATCTGATTAATTCTGACTATACAAATTGGCAACTAGATATAAATATTTTATATAATAATATAATATTCGTCGTAGTAAATTCAAATTTAACAATTTTAGAAAAAAATTCTTATTTACATAATAACTGTCAGAAATTGCACAAGGATTTTTACAAACGAGGAAATAAAGTAGGTTTGTTTTTAAAACGTTGGTAGAGGTTTTGGAAATTACTTCATTTTTAATTAACTAATGTAGTGTTTGATGCATTTAATAGCTTCAACGTACCTTTCCTGTTTTGCTGATGAATAAGTAAAACACAGCTCACACGTGCACAACACGGAAATGTGTTTGTTCACGGTTTAGTTTCATTTTAATGTTCACAGGAACGTGATATTATAGATAATGTACACAGAAGAAAGAAATTATATTGATATATACGACAGTTGTTCAGCAAGTGCTAGTTCGTATTGGTTTAAATTTGTATACCTACGTAACGAATCTGAACAAGAATTAACTGGATCTGCTATATAAAATTTTCATAAATATTGGTGATGTACAAAAATCTAAATTTTGTAATGAAATAAATTTATCAAGTAAGCGGTTTATTCGGTTTACTTGTTAATTATGTTGTTATGTATATTGGTACAATTTTTCATAACACATTTGTGTCAGGGTATTTTGCTATCAAGTGCAATTTGTATCTGTATCGTAGTGAAAATGTATACAATTAACTAAATATATAATTAGCCATATTGGTGGGATAGCATGGCCGCACGTTTCTGAAGTAGGTGCGTATTAGGTAGTTCTGTACCACTGAGTATTGGGAAAGCTGATATTGTACACTGACAAGGGTGACTTTAATTTCATTAAAGTACACTTAAGTGCTTAGCGAGGGACCTACACCCTTCTCATTCGGACTGACGGATTCCACTAATATCTATTTATCTATCATTACGATTGTAGCCCATTAGTGCTAAATTGCAAAATCAAATTGTTCAACTGTACCAAATGGTATATGTGTACTTTCTATTTTCTCCCATTACAGATGATATAAATGATCTATGTTTAATGGATTTTTTCACTTCAAATTTGTATGTAAAAAATAGGCCCTAAATTTAAGCATAGATTGAATCACACATGGAACGTCATTTAAGAGTTAGTATTAAGCATATATGTCATTTTTGCAATACAAGATAGAGAAAGGGGCGCATAAATTTGCAATTGCATCGGAGTGCCCACTTACCTTGAGTGGGCGCTGAATACACCCATGAAGATATGAATTTCCAATCTTAGATATTACGCAATACCAACTCAGTCTTCTTTAATCTGATATAATTTATTATAGACAGTATCAACAAATGATAAAGGAGATCCCATTACAAATGAAATTATTTTTCCGAGGGTAGAATAATGAGATATTTAAAGATTATTTACTAGAGAATACTGGAAGAAAACCAATTTCTCGACCCTTTTGTCGAATGATTTGTGAATTTTAAAACAAGAATTATTTGTTTTATAGAAATATTTGGTCAATTTAATGATTCTGTAACTTTTTTGTAAAATCATTTACTTTGCACAATAATACGATGAATAAATATAGAAATGAGATATTGAATACTGCCAACATATAGGAGAGAAAAAGCAACATTTATTTCTCTTTCACTTGTTGAAAACAAAAGTTAATCCTTCACACGTTTTTTATTGTATTGTATTGTATTATTTGTGTTCTTGTAAAAGGTACGATTTATTTATTTATATACCTCCAAGTATTTTTTATTTTTTGTTTGAAATTTCGTGCTGAGGCTTACAACTGTCAGTTTATATTTGATCGTCAATAATGAAAAATTCACATCATTTTCCCGCCAAATTTATTATTCATAACTTTTATATAGGTATTAATCGTTCTAAATGTATGAAATCAATTATAAATACTGCAAAATTAACAATTAGCAGGCTGACAAAGTAAATAATGTACGGTACTTCAAACCGCAGAATACGAATATCGAAAAAACACTGTTGTTTTATTTGATTTTGAGGGGAAACATAGGAAAATTTTTACATTTTCATTTATTGGTACAGATGTAGATACATAGTTGTAAATTTTACGATATCGACATCTGGAGTGGTAAAATACTAGAAGGTTTATTACTTACATACATGAAAATGTGTTTTGTGAATGTCTGGAAGCGCGTATATGGATATTATTACTTTGTTCCAACAGATAATGTTTGTCTAGCACATTGTGGTCAATTGTGGATCAACATAATTTAGTCGAATGGAAAATATCTTTGCGACAATTCACAAAAGTGTTGAAATTAAAACAGGTTGTAAAGGATAGAGCAGGCACGTAATGAAGAGAGTGGCATGTTTAACCGAACGAAATTGTCTCCCAAAAACAATTTGTTGCCGAGAAAAATAACAGTCATTTTGCTGCTCGTACTGACACCCTGGCCAAGAGAAACGGCACACCGCTAATGTACAGTGACAGCTACATATAGCGAGGACATTTATAAAGTAAGCGGTGACGCCATACACCATTTTGAAACCAACCCCCGTGTGTGGGTGGGATACGGTACTGGATACCTGGCACACACTACACTACACTAGACTGATATCACACAACGTTTTCCTGTGTCAGGATACATTATATGTATACATGTATGTAGCATGTAATATACTACATGCATCTATGCAACTTGCTATACTGTGTGCAGTCCTATAATTGTGCATATGCTGCATTTGGAACATTCGCCTGTACTGATTTTATCCTGCCACGTCATTCTACTACGTTACGTCGGACGTACAAGTTGATGCAACACAGTGCACGGCCAGTATAACGACGTTCAATGCATCAGATTCATAGATAGCCTAGTCAACTTTGGTAATCTGATCACGAGATCGACACTGCTTGCTTACTAAATGCAAGAGAATCTGAATTGCGGTTAGCATGTTCTAATAGCTTAATACTACACTATGCACCGGTATTTAGTATGACGTGAATTTGCCCGCAGTCTCTATCTATTTCTCTCAACAAAAACCTCAACTGCCGAGTTATTCATGAGAATTCATTGAGGTTCTGTAATTAATTACATAATTAATTAAATACTTTACATAGAAAAACCTAAATAATGGAAAGCTAATATTAATTTAACTCAATAGGTATTGTTTTAGTTATATTTCGTAATGAAAAACTGACATAAATGCTGAACGCCATATAAATGTCAGTTTCATCGCACACACTGCAAATTATGAGGATAATTAAATCTGTTCATTTGGAAAAATTCTGCTATATTCGAATGTAAAAGGTATAAAATTTAATTTCGTTCATTAATTTTAATTTTATAAACAAACCTGAAACAATGTGCTGGTATATAGAATTTGTTGTAAATTCTTGGTGCTTTTTAGGTTTTCAATTAAATTACATGTCTGCTATAGAACTATTTGAAAAATGCTACTTGACCTTATTTAGTTGTACGGAATGCAATAGAGGAACAGGAACGTGATCCTGACGAGCCGGTAGTGTATGTGTGTGTGCATCTGTGTGTTAGTAGCAATGGCCGATGTATGTATACGTGTACACTGTACATGTATGTACGTGTGGGTGCTGTGCGTCTCACTGCTCGGTTCATTACCGTTCCGCAGAAGCGCGACGTGCAGAAAGGCTTACTACTTTAACATGACTAGGCCAAACAAGACATAAATATTCAGCGCATGTTCAGAATATGGCGACGAATTATTACTTTATCGATGCTTTATGAGCTAAATATAATTAATTGACATTACCCGTCCCATGAAATGTAATGTGAAACGATCCGTAATTCAGGACAAATAATACTCATATGTGAAGGTAAGATCTTATTTATTTTACTATTTGTCTAATTAATTTTTATTCAGTTCATTATTTGATAATAAAGAATAATGTAAGTCAATTAAATATAAAATATGTTTCTTATGCAATGAATATAGAGATACCGTTGTCAGAATAAATTACTGTTATTTACGTTTGAAACACTCCTGTGCTTACATTGGATTAGGAAATTAAATAGAGAACGTTTATGGAATGCTTAGAATGACTAATGATGTGTAAGATAGAGTACGGATTGTGAGGAAATAATGGTCTTACACATGCCTAGATATATATGGTTGCGTAAGAGGTTCCATTTCTCTAATGAAATTGCTTAAAGCTATACGTAAAATACTTTCTACTAAAATTTGTATTGTGAATTTTATGACATGACTGACAATAGAATTTTACTTCAGTTTCGACAGCATGTTAATCAATAGAAAAAAAAGTGAATTTTGTCGTAAAACAATGTTGATCGCTGCATAAACACAGGCACCAGTATAACATGTTTTATTCAGATACTCGACATTAACATTTTCTTCTCCCTACTTTAACTCAATTCAAAGGCCTTTTTAGTATGTGTTTGATAGCCTGTGTTAAGTTTCTGACAGCAAATAAATATCGCTTGCTTAGCGTTCATTGTTTACAACTCATATAGGGTTCATTAACTACTAAATGCATTAGACTGATTGTCTTGAATTCACAAATATGCAGCTTCTTTATGTATATTAATTCCAAACTTAAATAGCAGTATTATATTTGCAATACATGTTGAAGTTGAATGCAACGTGAATATGTTGTAGTTATTTTGGTCTATTTATTTACAAATATGCTACTATTCGAGAACCAGGGCTTATTGGAATATTCCTGCAAACCTGAACGTTAGACGTGGGCTCGAATTTCATCTTCTACATTGCCATACAAGTACTAACCATTAAAGGTATTCTTTATTCTGTAACTTGAAATACATTGGTTGAAATTATTTGACTGTAGTAATAAGATGCATGCACCCGTATAATTATATATTTTTCTCCGTTTTCTTTAGTGTAAATTATATCTAGTAAACATCCTGCATTATTATTACAAGTTATCCAAATTGTCCACACATTAGGTTATAGATTATATGTGCCAAATATCTGTTAATTAAAACAGTTTTTGTAGTATATTATTAATCAGTGACCGAACATAATGTGATATGCAAAATTTGCTGGTGGCCGGCTGTACCATTAGTTACAGAGATCGTTGGCAGCTCTCCATCATTAATATAATATCTCGGACGGTCATGATTCAAACAAAACTTTAACAGGAAACCCATCCTTGAGAATCAATACAATTTCATCCGATAATTTCAGGCAAGTTATATACGGCATGAAGCCATTGATCGCTTCTAGCTTCTACATAGTACGTAATGAAAAACACAAACTTTAAATCAAACGGAAATGCATTAGCCGCCATTGTGACATTGTTTTCGTTTAATTAAGCTTCATAGCCAGACCGGGAATGAGTTCGCCAACAGTGCATAGTACTTGGGTCTCAGGTGATTTTACCAGCAAAACTCAATCACTGAATGGACCAAATCGCTTCCTGTATCAGTCCATTTAAAAACCTGTCATTTCCCATTTCTCCTCGTCGTGTTTACATGTATTGACAAACTAGCAATTTATCAACAAAATACTGTATTGATCAAGACGTTTTTTCGTAGTAATATCTGTTTTAATTAAAATTATATTCGAATAAAACTATATGTGAATTTATACTGTGTAGTATATAGTAAATAAAAATTATAAAAAATGATTTTAAAAAGCACTTGTGAAAATTTGCCTATTCTGTAGTAATTTTTCTCCGAATATTACGTTTAATGATCGTTAAATTTAATTGAGAAGATTAGAAATGTATTAAATATCTTTATCCTACTTCAATATAAAATACATTTGAACACACGTTACTAGAAACACAACGGACAAATAAAACAGTACACTTATAAATATAAAATAAGTAAACAATATGGCTTTGCTTTCCATAAATAGATTCTTGTTCAGAGCGAGAGTAACGTCCATTGTCAGTTCGATATTATTTATGTTAGTCGTGCCGGAAGCTATTGGAACTTTACCAAGAGCACAGCAACAGAATACAGAACATGTTCAAGTAACGTTGAGAAATGTCGCCGTACGGTTGGTACAATACTCTGGGATTCCCCGTTGTCTAAATCCGAGAGGTTAAACTACATTGTCCTTGAGATATACACTAGTAGAATCTTTGTGTGAACACTGGTATAACTATCTTAAAAATGAATTTAATTATTATGTGTACTGTATTCTACTTATAAGAGAAAAAAGATTATATCAAATACAAGTATACAATTTCTAATACAATAATAGTATTTATAACATAATATATAGCAGTAGTGATAAAGATAATGGAGACATCTCCTACAGTTGTTAATCAACTACTAGTAATAGTTGTAAAGATGGATGAAACATCTCCAGTATGTATTCAGAATGTATTATGTCTTCATTAGATTAAACAAAGAATATTTAATATTCCAATTTCCAATCATGTATGCAAAGTGGCTTAGTTGTGCCTGAATCGACTCGGTTTCTCTATGCATTTTGCTAATATAGTTTATAGTTTGCATTACAGTGAGCTTTTCATTTTTAATATATTCCTATGTTTTAATGTTGGCTAAACTTACCCTGCTGCAATATGATAATTTGCTCATATTGGTTTCTTATATAAAATATGTAGTTATTATTTGATATTTGTAACATACGTGTGTATATGAGTATATATAGTAAGATATTTACTTACCCGAGTGAATGCCCTAGGGTACGCCTATGATCTACACAAATAAACCACTAGCAAGTTAGTGCATCTATGATGAACCACTTTGCAACGTTAAGTACATAGTACAACATGGTAATCAGATATTCACTTGCATATTGGTTTATTGTTAAGACAAGTTGCACTACCTGTGAACAGTGTACGATTTCAGTACATCAATAGATATCTTCATTAACTAAAATCAATACTTCCGATATTTATCATTTTTCAAGACAATTTGTAAATATTATATTTAGTAAGGAAATTACATTCAATGTAAAGCGCATATTTAAAAATCTGTATTACAGCGTCTGCTACTCGAAACGATTCATATAAATTATTTATACATACTGATGTTAATCTCGATTAATTTCCTTCGGAGCTTTATAAAACAATCCAAGGAAGAAAAAGGTTTTTAATATTGTATAAATGGACTCCCGTAAAATGAAATTAAGGACTAAATATAAAGCCAAATGAGGTATTTTCAAATGACAGAAAAACAAATGAAACTTGTAATTAAGAAAAATCGATATATACCTGCTACACATGTAACCGAGCAGTACAAATAAATAAATAATAATATTACTTTCGCATATATGGGATTTATTAACAATATTTCTTACTTCAGTAGATTGCAAGGATCTACAGGAATTTCATTAATTTATATAAATCGTTCCCATGAAAATATGATAAAAGGTGTATAGATAACTGAAATGTAAAAATTATATAATGCAATCAGAAAATAACGTAGGGCAGTACGATAGAGTCAAATACAAATTTATAACCGAATTTCAGTTCTGTTGAACTAATTTTGTACAATAATCAATACAGCCGAACTAAATTAATGTTGAACTATTATATAAGCTAATACAAGTGAACTAACAACATGTATATTAATGTACAAACTATTGTTGTCCAACTATTTACATTACATCTATGTAAATTATTGGACATATCAGTATATATCGAGTTTCAACCAAAGTTTTGAAATTTGCGTTTAAACATTTTTTCGTTGACAGAAATATCTAGCAAGAAAATATGAGAATAATAGATCAATATAAGTAATTAAAAAAACGAACGTGTTCCAACGACCAATGATTTTTTCAAATTAATAAAATATTTACACTGAAAACATTATAAAACTTGCACATTTAAAAGCGAAACATAGTCACTTTGATATTGCATATGCATGTATATGTGTATAGTGGTGGTATTGTAGGATTCACGTATAGAAATATGCATATATACTAGTGTATGGAAATGATTCTGTAAAAAGAACAACCAGGTTTATGAATAGGCCGCATTCAATTTTCCAAAAGCGAGAGCTTACGATTGCCATAACGAAGCATGGTCGAAGTGCTTCAGGTCATCTATCTCAAATTGAATCATTGAATGAACACGCAAATTGCTTATATTTAAATTTTCTGCAAATTTCAAATGCACAAAACGGAGCACGTTTATAAGTAAGTTTTAAATATACATGAATACGTTTCGAGATCTACTTGTACGGATTAATGTGAGATCTCTTATGCAAATTTATATTTGTTTCGCGAAATTAATTTGCATTTCATTTCATAGTAATAGCTTCTAAAAACAAGCGCATTTATTAAATTCTCGAAGTGCAATTGTTAGAACTGCAGCTGAAATAATTAGCTGGCGAAATGATAATAAGTATTTGTATGACGTGTCAATAATGGTGAAAAATCCTTTGTATTTGTAACATTGTAACAGAGTGTATGGATGCAAATGTTATAATTCGTTGATTCTGTATAGCAGGGAAGTATATACATACTTATATTCGTCATATACGGGAATTCATGTGAGCAGCTGTTCTTTGTGCTTGGTTGGTCAGTTTATTTCATTTCTGGTGAATGTAAACGTAACAACAGATAGAAATAAACAATGCGAAAAAGTATAGAGCAAACAGTTTCTTTGAAAGCATAGACCATGAATAATTTACGCAAATATCTTTTTGCAGTAAGGTAAAGTGCGAAATGAATTGTGTTTGCTATTGTTTTGTTTTGTTTTGAAAGTCTAGGAAACTGTTTTAAAAACATTTCAAGTGGAAGTCTACACAGCGCATCACTTTTGTATTCGCGAATGAAAGTTACTGTACGCGCGCACGAGCGAGTGTTTCACATCCGCCGGATGTGGGACTTGCCGCTCCTCAATTCACAGATGTGGGCGACGAAGAATAGCGTACGCGGACGCCCAACTCCAATCTAACCTCAACCGACCAACCAACAGACCACCCAAATCGCCTTCTGTGCTACAATTTCATTTAGTTTAAATTTCAATCTGAAAAGCCATTGCTGCTGGAAGAAGAATATACTGTTGCAGGAATACGCGCAGTCCAATACACCAGCGCACCAGATACGTTGCGACGTTCTGATTACATAGGCCCCCAGGCATAAACTACCGACCATTATCATACATATTCCTATATGATTTACATTTTCATCACATATACCGTTATATGTATGTACATACACAGATATCTACTAGCATTCGTTATTATTTCAACCAATTTCATTATAAGATAAAATACATACAATATTTCAATTACAAATAAATGGAATAATGAATTTCCCTAGCGCTAGTAGCAAGTGTATTTTCATTTGAAATTCAATATATATGTATTTTGTGACATAATATAATGAATACACTTTATCGCTAGGTTTACTGATAAGCGTAAGCAGGTATAGACTTGTGTTCGTAATACTTGTGTTAACTGCAACTGAAATCAACTACGACCCTGTTTCGCAAATGTATACGAGAGTTTGTCGTACCGGTTGAAAACGAAGTCTTGTATTCAGTGAACTGGAAATAACAAACTGCAATATGTGAGATACGAATTCAAACCTGAGCAAGTTTCTCGCACGACTTTAGTTCTAAAAGTTCCCGTATATTCTGCATTGTTTTCTAGGAAACCTAGTTCATCTGTGAAATCGCAATTATACAGCTGTTTCGCTCATGTCAAACAAGAATTACCTCTGCCACAGTACGGAATTAGCTTGTGTGGGTTTGTTGATTAGGTGATTGTGTGACATGCTAATGTATATACGTACATGTACATACATATTCGACGTAAAATATTCAACGAGAATATTGTATATAACCTTGGTCAATATCAACTAATATTTGTTTATTCGTATCCGCCTGCGCAATGCTTAATTGAATATATTTCATAGAAATTTCAGCTAACTTGTTTACATACATTTAGCTAATAATTAATTAAAGTTGCCTTTAATCATGTGCAAAATAACATATTTTTCAGTACGAAATTAAATTTTTGGTTTTGTTTGATTTTCTTTGTTTATTAGTGTGTTCATTTAGTGGAACTTGTGTAAAATGTTCATACATTTAATATATTGCAAGTGTGTACTGTGTGAAAACAGTGCTTATAGAGGCGATCTGTGCTGATATATTTGGTGTAGTTTACGTTTGTTGTTTCTGGCGAGTTGGTGGCTGGTAGCGATACACATCGTGTTATATTGTGCTAAAGGTTTCACCTCAGGGGATTAGACTTTCCGGCGCACCGCATCCGATAGTGCAGGTGTACTTGGGTGTGGAATTTATTTCCGCCGTTGTAGTTTCACGGACGCAATTAAATTGTGCCCGGTTGTCAAATGCATTGTTGCCGGTGTCAGCCTGAACAACTGTTGGCCGAATGCTAAACACACATTACTACCGCCACTGGAGGATTTATACAGATTGCACGTACGTATCGTAATAGTATAATATCGGAGGAAAGAAACGCTATTCAATAGTCGGACATAAAGTCAGCTACAAACATATCTGCACCGTAAACGAGAATAGCCAAAGACGAGGAAATGTATGGTTCGTTCTTCGCCAGAAACCGCCTCGTAAACTTTCACACCGAGGTTTATTTTTTAGCAGGCGGCAAAGTTTATTCCTGCTGGAATTGTGAGACATGTGCAGTACGGACATGTTTTTCCACGTTTCGCCTAAATGTTTATATGCTTGCCAGAGACGTATTGTTCTAGTTTTATGTTAATCTTTCTTGTTATTGTTGCGTTGTATAGCCACTTGAAATTGACAGCACTTATATTTAGAAACAAATATTTAATATAGATAATACTGAATTTCAGTGCAAGTATCAGATATATTTCCAGATTAGTATAGTAGAAATATATATGTATCTGGATCCCTTGTTAAAATGAACGATATTGGAAACGTGATTGATATAATTTACGATCCTATAAGAGAGCAAATTGAGTGAAATTATGTGTAATATATTTGGCAAGAATTCTGCCTAGTAGCTTTAACCTTGAAACAGGGAACTTTATACAGAAATGTAGCTTTCGTTTCGAAACTATCATAGTAAATCATGTCATCTGTTTGTACCGGAGCTGATGGCAATACATTAGGTAAGATATCGAATCCACATTCATTGATTATTGAAATAATTTTGTTTTTGCAGCTTTTGTATGAACGTTTATAATAATTTTACAGAATAATATTTTCTAAAGAATAAATTTTAAAATCTTCCATTGCACGTTGAAAGAAACTTGTTTACTGTGGATAATGATTTGAAGAGGTTTAGTGAGGAAATTCTAAAGCTGGAAGCCGGTAATACTATTGCTAAATATAAAAGTTATATGAATGAAATGCAAGGCATTATTGTATGTAGTGCAGTACTTTTCTCTCATGGTGTAACAGAGATAGAATACAACTTGTATTTGCTGTAACGACGCAAGCCGACTGCTAACCGTAAAACGAATGTCCGATTACACTGTCAACTTTACGAGAGAAGCACTATCAAAACTTTTCGCGCTATTTAAATGCATATACACACACGGCACAGTACATAATGCATCAGTTCGTCGCCATTCTCACAAAAGTTTCTACGAAATATTGCTACTACTCGAAACTAGTGAAAGACGAAGATGGGTAGTTATCGGATTCCATGCGACAACACAGACTGCATTGTCAATAAAAATTCCTAGATATATAAAATTTTATGTCCTAAGTGAATTTATGTCCATCAAATTTACGATTGGATTAGATAGTGTTCCATAATTTTAGTTCGATATTGCTAGTTTGTAAAAAAATACATTATTGAATACATTCAGTTATATAGTCATTTAGATTGAATATTACATTTCTAGTTAATGTAGTATTAGATGTTAGTCGATGTACACAAACAGGGCATAACACATGATGCTTTGTAAATGAAATGGTGGCCAGCTGTGGTTAGTTGAGTGTTAAACGATTAGTACTAGAGCGCAATGTTTGTTATATGTGTAGTTTACCTAATATCAAATATTTACCATATTTCTCCCATATCTTCCATTCATATATTAATGAATAATAGTATAGAGATTATGAAAGTACAATAAGAATATAAGCATATAATGTCGGATCTATTTATAATCTTGACGCTACGGTGCTGATACGTGAATCGATATTCATTTATATCGATAAAAAATATATTGTGATACATATAAGTAAGTGCAAAAATCCCTGTCGTGTGCAATTTCTGTTTTGATTAGTTATCCGTCCTCAGCACATACACCAGCCTTCACGATATCAGGATGGAATAATAAATAACGTCTAGAAAGTAGTTGATGGATCGTCTGTCATTGCGGGTAACAAACTCACTTCCGGTCGGATTAGTCTCCATGACAGCCGCAGGAGTGAACGGCGGCACTGAGAGCGTGCATGTGTGTACGTGTGCGTGTACTGATGGCACCCGTGTCTTTCATCATGATCCGGAGTCACGTGATTGATGTGCCCATACCATTGGTCAACTTACAACCTGCTGAGTGAGCATTATTTTTTAATTTTGTGATCATCTCGTGCGTAGAAAATGTATAGTAGTTCCTTTATACGGTACTATTCCCCAGTTCACAATATTTATGTTATGTGTAAATGATAAATATCTCATGTATAGTGAGTGCTATATGCTAGTCGATTTAAATTGGAAATATTGTTAATTCGAGTAAATAAAATTACATGAAATTTTCAATCATTCTGAAAACAGATAATCCTCATGCAATCGGAATCGCCAGAGACTTGATTGATCAAACGAATTTTAGACGAAACATGTGTTCCCAGCAAAGCAAAGTCATGGGTAAACGAGTAAATATTAACAGAAGCAATGGGCAGAACTTCATGTTTAATATCATGTTTAATATCATGTTTTAATGTGTAACCTTAATAAATATGTATATTTTATGTTGATTTTGCCTTATTTTTATCTTACATAAATATATGTTCTTAGATCAAATGAGGATTTTATGTATATAGTGAAATACAAATAACAATACGTAATAAAACTTTATCCGTAATATTGGCCAATTTATATAAAACAATGGATTATTATATTAAATCAAGTATCAGCAGAATACATATGTCATATATCTTTGAATATTATTAATATTTTATTGGTCCTTCTATATGTCATATAAAATTCGTAAAAAAAGAAACAATTTTCCTAAAATATTTATTCTACACGTTTGGTTTATATACAAACATAAAAAGGTTTCATATTCTCCAATTTCAGTATACAGAAAATATTTTATATTGAATACCTCTAGCGTATAACATCTAAACATAAACATTTTAAATATATCTTTAAAACTATATTTGGTTGGTTAGAATATGTATTAATTGGAAAAATGTTTTAGAAAAATATTAGTCGAAGTCTTATATAGTTTATAAAATGGAAATGTTTGCGTTGAAAATAAATTATGTATCATATACGTGTCTACAGTATGCAATTAGTCTGTGATGTTTCACTCTGAATTTTAGAAATTCCTATTTATCATTATACAAGGTCCAGCACTACATACATATATATTTTAATACATAACTGGACATACGGTATGGTAGCAGTGGCAGAGTAAATTTCATCTAGATGTGTAATATTTTCCAAACCGTTAGCAGTTTGTGTAAGTATGCGATAGGGGAAAGCATAACTTGCATTATATTATGACATACCTGCGAGGAGCAAATGTAAATGAATTTAATTAAAATTATAGTGTACGTGTACCACATCATGTCGTTTAGTTAAACTCCTGTGCTTTGTACTCATAACATCTGCAAACTGTAGCTACAATTCTTAAAGGAATTATTACTAAGTATACAGCAAGCATTGTTACACCGTGCCATAAGAACAAAAATTTAATTTATGTTATATTCATTAAAACCATAATAGTATTTTGTCAAGAATATGTATATTATGTTTACTAAAATAAAACATTTTTCTATACACGAGAAAATTTAGTGCCGAACTTTCATTGAAATTTACAAATTATGTAATAATTTTCTCAGTAATTATTGACTACGAATAAATCTGCTCTTTGAAGAATGACTGTCGTTACTAATTTTGTTACAATGAATGAATGGAAACTGTCTGGTCAGAATGATTTATGGAAATGGATAATTTATGTTTTCATAACACAAAATATGTATATAACATTTCATTTATAAATTAATTGTATAATACTATTAATAGAGCTGTAGATACAATATTTAGTTTCGGGTCAGAAACAATATATCACTGTTTCATGTCATATTCATTAGTACCAAATACATGTTTTCAACTGTCTACCACAGTAATTCGCCTTTCGACCGGTAACCGAGCTGTATAATTTTCTACTTGTATCACTGGATTTTGTACACAGAGATATTTGTATTAAACAGGGCTTAGGATCGGAGCCCGGAGTAATACAGTAGCAGGTTTTTCGCTGGAGCTGAAGTTGGAGCCGAGCCGGAACGCAGAAAATTTTGACTGCTCCAATATCTTCTTTCAATTTCATACCAAAATAAAAATATATAGCAGGAAAATCTTAATAAAAGTATCTAAAAGTTTCATTATTCTTATTTATAACAATTCATATTAACAGTTACTGTTTTCGGCAAATGATTTCGCTCTAAGTTTGCAGATGTCATTGGAAAGTAAAGTTTGTATTTCAAAATGACATTCTAGTCATTTTATTACTGACTTATATGTGTAGTTACAAGAAATTATGGGTGTTACTAGTAAGTTTTCATGTTATGTATGTGTGTTTCTATGTCTGCTTCTAAATTGTACGCATGGGAAATTCAGCTTTATCAATTAGCTTTTCCTCTACTATAGATTTAGCTATTTTATCTAACGATTTATGGTTTAAATCTCATTCTTTAGTTCCGAGTGTGTATCAGAATTCCATTGTGCATTATTTAATTCTTCATGCTAGTTCTCTCGGTAGCCATCAATATTCCGGAATGTACACGAACTATAGAATAAATTATGTACAAAGTTTCAGAGTGAACAAAGGATAAAAACAAACATGAGCAATAGATAACGACACAAATTTGCTGGTTACGATAATTATTTCATGACATTTGCGTGTTGAACAATTGCTGAAGCTATCAAATTGCTTTCACCTACCTACAGAATATTTCACATTATTTGATGTTGTCAATTAAGCTTTCGGTAGCAATTAGCTCATATGCGACAGAATTTTTTTGCATATGTGGAGAATAGAATTTTTTAATGATCTAGTATGTTGACTACCTGTGTTTTGATGATATGATTTGATATTTATTGATTCTATTTTATTAATTTGATTAATAATATAAAGACGAAAATAAACTCAATATAGTAAATAATAATAATAAGTAATATAATAAATATTACTGAAAAACAATTAATATAACATTACTCGAATTGTATTTCTGTTTTAGCGTCATTGTATTTAATTGTAATTGTATGTATATAATCACTATTTGTGTATTTAAATATTATTCTTAACATGTATAAGTAAATTAATGTGGATTTATAAACGTATCAATATCAGGATAAAATTAGACATTTTATATAGGGTTGACAGATTGAAGTATATTAATATACTAAAACATTAGTTATTAATGATGTAAAAACGCTGTTTGTATAGCTGTCATATCCTGCACCACGAAATCTGTTATATTTTCGAAACATTCTCTATCAACTATTTCGTTTGAAAAGAGATTTTTTCGTTCGGACAACCTGGAAATCATGGGGGAATACATTTACAGCGAACTTTGGGTTGACATTCAATCTTGCCTAAAAATATCCTTTTCAACAACTTTTTATTCAGTATGTTTTCTATACATTCAACTGACTCATATATTTTCCCATCGACTGAACTGTTATTGAACACATTTCTTTAATTATGTTATTCTTTCTTGATGCATCCTACATATATTACGTCAATACTTTTATTGAAAATACTGCCGAGGAATCCCGGGAATAAGTAATTCAACTTGGATCGGGTAGTGATCGATTGTTCAATTGTTTGTTACGGCTTGTATGCCAACACAGAAAAAAAGAAAATTCGCCTTGTTTGGAAGTCACCACCTTTCGGGGATGAGGGTCGACTGATGTTGACCCCAGTTCGCGCACACCCCCAGTGTAGTTCGCAACGTTCCCGTTCGGCGCTGTGAAGCGCTGTCGTCGCCTGAGGCTGGGACCGACGCCAGTGTTCTCCGTGATTCTGTCGCGCGCGCTTTATCCCTAACCTTGTGAGTGCTAAACGTACGTTCCTCCTCATACGTAATATGTGAAATGTGATGTTGAGCAAGTTCTAATATTTCATATCACTAAGACAATTCCATTATCTACACGAGCCCTCGGCGGAACATTGCAACTTTGTGACTAGTTATAATAGTAAAACTTTCAAGTGTCAAATTTGTTTACCCAAACTAACATTTGTGTGCTGTGTGTTGAATAACGGATACATACACGGCCAGCTTCAATGATCCGACGAATACATTGTTGAGTGCGGTGCTAGTGCTTAAGTACATTGAGAATGTTACAGTTACCTACTTGAATATACAAAGTGTGTTTACCATTACTTTCACCAAAATAACCAAGAACTTTTCTCTGGGATAACCCTTACAAAGAGGTAATACCGGAAAATAGGATTATTGTGTCAACAATACGTTATTTATCTCCAATTAGCGCATAAAAAACCTTATGCATAATTTAATATTTACCTTTCTTATTTCCATCATTTGTTATTCTTTTCTGTTATTTAATTTTCCAAAATTCAAAAGCTTGAAGCGTACAAGAAAAAAATAACATGAAAACGTAAATTTTAGTCTATACAATATATTTCATATTTTTCAATGAATATCAGTTTCATGCACCATTTATTCAGAACTTAATATATAATTTATTTTCTGTACTGTACAATAAAACATATATTCCAAACTTGCTGTATATCGGCATATATACAGGGTATTAGAAGAAAACGTACTGTATAAGAAAAGTGTAATTATGATTTCCCACTGCATTTTACATGAAAACTGTAAAGGAAAAAGTTGTTTAGACCTGAAAATAAAATATTGTGTATACTCGCATATAATGTGAAACTTCTGGGGCTTTTTTACAAATGACCATTATTTTTTTGAAATTATTTAAATGAATGTCGTTTGTATTAATATTTTATTCTCTAAACAGATCACTTTTTTTTCACCTGTTTTTACTAATTGTCTGGTTTGGCGGCCGGTATTTCTTTTAAAATTGTATACATTTATATTTTCCTATGACGAACATAATGGCGGACAGTTAGATCTACCGTTGTGTGTCTTTCATAGATTACTTTAAATCATAAGTATTCTTCGCTTATGATTTGTTGTATCTTCTAATATAAAAGAGATAGGAGAATAGAACCATATAAATATAAATTTTCTTATGATTATCGATAAAGACCAAAACTACGTGGAACAAAACTTACTTCGTCTTGGTGAGATTTTATTGTATGTTTTTCCTTTAGAAAATCTTATGCTTTTTTATCATGTACTTTACTATGTACATTATAATTGTCAGGACATGGATGCATGAATAGAGAATATGCTACATAAAAGAATATAATTAGGGTATATATATATATATTACATTACAAAATACATACGTAGTTCTATTCATGTGTCAACATTACTTACATTTTTCTTAAGTTTAATGTAGCGCTCAATAAAGTTATGAAGCTATAATAACAAATGTTTTTTTACTTATTTTTAACTTTTTGTAATTGCTTTTCATGATGGCTATTGCTTTTTGTAATTTTGTGATGTTTCACTTAAATTTCCGAGTATACAATATGAAATAGTAAAATGAAAAGCGACTGGGATTAGTGGAAGAGTGGGATATTAAAAATTTAATACTTTATTTTCAATTGAAAATGTTGCCGTTTAAATGACAAGGAGTATGGATGTTTTAATAATTCTTTTTGTTTGTAATCATCCAAATGACAGTTTTTAAACATATCGGCTATATCAATTTTATATTAATAACTTAAGTAGCTAATAATTTATGACAGTATTGGTTAATATACAAAGTACCGTAAATGGCATGCATCATATATTTTTTGACATGCTGTTTAGTCTTTTAAAATTTTAATAATGTGTTAAGTAGGTACGTGGATTAATATTGTGTATTTTTATCTTTATAAATCGACCAAGACTATAGGAGGATATTTTTTTAAAATTTTTAAATTAAACTTTTCGAATTGCAAGAAATATTATCAACCTGAAGCGTTTTACAAATTTACATAATGATTTCTGTGAAATATAAGCGGCTAATTGTTGAAAAATAATTATTAAAAGGCGACGAATTCAAGACAGTTTATCAGTATGTGTCATTTAGTCGTAATCGTATGAATATTTGTTTATCTGTGGAATGAAATTTTTTGAAACTTTTTCGCGCGTGTTACAGCATTTATTCTGCAGTTTAAGCCCCCAATTGTAGTACTCCATGTGTGTACTAAACAAACCAATCGAACCATAAACCACAATCTTGTTTGTTTATGAGAATCATTAGGACGCATAAAGGGGAATTTTATAACAGATCAATAATTTTTTTTATATAATTAGAAATTGAAATTTTTTATTATAAGCCTAGAAGCGGGTATTATTTTCCTTTTCTGTACATATAAATTATGTGTATTTACAAATATAAAGCATACATGAGCTCCAGTAAATATGCGCTAAAGTACAAGCTCAGATAAACATTTTTACTTGTATATATGCATGAAACTCAAACAAAAGGAAACAATTAAATTTTTAATGTATTAAATTTCATATATTTTAGAATTGTAATACATTACTATTATATTTGATACTCACGATATTTGAAATATGTGTTTATAAATACATATATTTATAACAAAAATAGTAAGCAAAAATGCTGGTTATTAAAAAGTGTGTATAGCATAATTCAATATAAATGACAAGCGATATCAGCTGACAAATATCTATTTTTTGAAGTTATCAGAATATATACGTGCGTCTGGAACTCTACGAATTGGATGTGCGGAAATTAAATTTGTGAAATTCCATTGTGATAGAACATGTATTGGTGATAGTGCATAATGTAATCTGTGCATATTTATAAGTTGTAATAGCACGGCATTATACTGTGTATGTATATGGCAATATGTAAAGATGTCAAGCTACCGGTGAATATAATTGGATCATTGTTTGACTACTCCAGATACCAGTTATCCTCTCAGGTGTAGTGCAATCAATATGATCAAGTATAACGAGGTATTATATTAGCTAGCATACGTGAAGGTATAATATCAAGATGTTCTCTGGCAAATCTGAGACCGAAGTTATACATGTATTAACATAACTATAGTCTGTTGTGCAGTTACCACAAACATTCGGTATCTCCATTTCAATAGGAAAACTACAATTGCTAGTATATTCATAGAGATACAACTAGAAATTAGAATATAAGCTATTGAAAAAACTTACAAATATAATCTTATATAGAGTAATTAATATTTAAAATACAGCGCTCAGTAAATTTTAGCAATATTCATAATTCCACTTGAAATCCGCTTAAATATTCCGACAATATTCTAACGAAGAAAGATCCCTAATTCTCGTGGCTTGTTTCTGAAATGTTAAGAAGCATTGAATATTCAGCATTTAATATTTTAATAATTTCCACAAAATTTCACATGGCAGATGATTACATATTCTGAGAACCGTACAAAAGGCTGTCGTTGTTAATGATAATTTGGTGCAGAAGCCTTCTTATTCGAGTTCGTTGAATCTTTTCTATCTTGTACATAAATATATGTTATTAATATCTTATTCTTTGTTTTCAGTACAATGAAATTCTTATAAATACTATTATATTTCCGAATGTTCAGTGTATTACTTTTGATTTTGTAAATCTTGACTAAAATTATAAACTTCCGCAATGTTCAGTACGTTCTGAATTATTTAGGAGTCAACGATTGCAAGCAGTGCATTTCAGACTAGAATTTTCAGTAAAGCACTATATTATAAACGCTAACTTGACTGGTTTTGTCTTGTACTTGATGTCTTACATAGATTTATCACTTTTTCTGTAAAGTTATGCGGAGTAGTTCAGCAGGTACGCGGGTTGTTGATGCGCTTGAAACATATTAACTTCCATTTTGTTGTTTTCGCTAAGAGTGTCAAGCGTGACTGGCAGAAGATAGGGAAAGTAAACGGATCTATAGGATAACAAAACAGTTGAATTTCACTCAGTTTATGATCTCACGTAAAACACTAAACTGTAAACTTCACGACAGCTCTGGGTCAAATACTTGTGTTTGGCCCTAAAGTAACGAAACAGTACCATCCACTATAACTGAAAATAGCAAGTACACTCCCAGCGCCTTAAGTATCTCACATAATAGAACTTTACAAAGTTTCTAAAGCCTCATGAGAACTTATGTAATTATATACACTAGAAATATGCGTGTTTATTTTAAATTCAAGTTTGTGTATGTTTAATTTATTAAATGGACGACACATTATTGAACAAATATGGATAATTATATTGATACAAAATATTATATTAGTAGTACATCATTACAGCAATATTTCTTATAGGTATATTAAAATCATATGTTGAAATAATATTGTTTAAAATTAATTTGTCGAATGATGAATAAATATATCTGCAGAGTATTTTTTATATTACAACATATGTTTAATTATATATTTTTCAAATAAGATGAGAATATTTATAGAATAGTGCAGTATAATTAAAACGTAAAATGTAATAATGTAATTTTGTCGTACAAGTATGAATTAAACACATGTCGCTCTAATCTGTTGTTGATTGCGTTATTAATAATAAATACACAAATCTCATTCGTGAACAGCTTCCCTCACGAAATGAAACCTGAAGTCCACATAAGCTGTCATACGTTGATTAATTGAAAGCTTATTAAAAATTTTAAAGCTTGCTAATATTTTGGAAAGCAAGATGGTGAAATTGTGATTATCACCAGAATGAAGTCAATTAGTCTGATTTTTTAAGATGCTCTTAATCTTAAGTAGTGATCTTTATTCATAGCATGAATGAAAAAGGGTGAAATGTATTTTTAAGTTTGAATTGAAATTTTACAGTTTGTTTAATGGTAGGAGTAAAAAGAAATATATAAAAAAATAACAATAATATAGAACTTTGTGAAGAAAAAATATAAAATCAACATCCTGCTAATGAAAACTGAAAATATTTATATAAAATATTATTTTAAAAAGCACTGTGGCAAATTGTTCTGAATATTTTCATAAAGATGTTTAATCAAAATTGTTTATCTTTTTCCTTATATTTATATTTACTCTGAAAAATGTAATTTTAAGCAAATATGAACTTGTTTTTATTTCAAAGTTTATTGTGGTTGTCTAGAAAAATTATTGTTTGGTATTTCGCATGTAAAAACAAAAGTAATTAACGGAAAATTGTATAAAACCACGCTCTAACCAGAAATATAAATCTCGACCGGAAATAGCAATTTGAACAGAAATATAATGCTAGTGGTAAGAGGTAAAACAATTACGTGAACTCATTCGAAGAGTTGTTCACGCTCATAATGAGAGAAGTTTCGAAACAAAATAAAAACTACATTCTATTTTGTTATTCGTACTTTTAAAATTTTATCCTGTCCGTTAATTTATGAAATATGTAGAAAATATTACAATAATTTTAAATATAGGAAAGTGTTAGCATGCAACGGAAAAAGAAATGAATCATTTTTATTTCCTGCGAAATTTGATCCGCTTAACTGTAGTTCAAATTTCAGTAATTTACATACCAAATGTTCCTGTCAACACTCAGTTACAATGGATTTTTGCAGTAAAGGTTTTAAGTTTGGTTTTTATGTTTCTATTTCATGACAACTTTTTCTGTAGGTGACGGAGCTGTGAGACAGAATGTTACAAAATTAGATTTTTAAATGGTAATTAAAATATATGTTTTTTACAATTTCTGTATATGATTATATACTTTACGTATCGTCGAGATGAAATTACTTTTTGATTGTGTGTGTGTGTGTGTGTTGCATATTTTTTGGAATATATATTTATGAGTGCAGTAAATTAGAAATCGTTGTAGTGTAAATGAATAGTGATTATATAGAATTGCTGTAAGTGTTGTTGTACTTGCTTGTGTAGGAAGTAAAACGTTCGTTGGATAAAACATTCGTACACGTAGGTATGTGCGAGTACATCATAGTAGAATGCAATATAATATGAAGTGGCTCGTAAAAGACGGAGTACACTCGCTTTATTGCATCTCGAGTAAAAACATTGCTGAAAGAAGCCAATTGAAAAATGCGTTCATTGTTGTTTTAAACCTTATTCTCCTGTTATTTACTGGTCCACTGTATCACGATGAATAATACGAATAACTTCTCGACATTGATCGAGAGCAGTCTCGAAAACAAAATAAATTGGTAGCATTTTTAGCAAACAGTCTTCTTTCCCACAATAATTACTTTGGCTCCGAGAAAATCGATAACCCAATGGCTAGGAGATAGAACCGAAGGAGCAAGCACTATACAGGAGACAAGCAAAACGGTGCAATAATCTATTATCTGTTAGTGAATTAATTGTGAGAATTAATTTGTTCAAAGTGTTTCAAATTGTGAAAAAAGTGTAGTTTTTACAGGAAAACAGCACTTACATTGTACTCAAGTGACTTTGTTTACTCCTAATTACAATTTCTAATTGTAGACATTAGTTCAGTGTTCAAATGTACAAACTATATGTTTATTTCACTTTTTTAAAAAACCGTAATAAATGAAAATAATATAGGCAATTTTAATACAATGAATTTTAGAATCGATCCTCATTTGTATGACAACGTAAAATATACCTGTAGTGTGATGTACGCGAAAATTTCAATGAAAAACTAAAATAATTTCTAAACTATTTAACTACTTGTTTAAGGGTACTGTATATACGATATTTGATCATTTTCATAAAATCCATCTGCTACAACAATAATAAACTATACTATTTTGTGTCGTCTTTTCTCGTACTATGTCGCGTTATGATTAATTTTGAAGCGGGATGAAAGATATGTGTTAGTAGTTGTGAAATGTTATTCATCACCTTGGACTTTGTGTTTATTTGCCGATGAAGCTCCATTTCTTTTGCTTTGCTTTGTAATTAACAAAGTTTAATTCATCACAACGTCGCTCGCAAGGGTAGACCAGCATTCATTAATGATTTAGCAAAACCCAGTTAACTTGGATGCTGCGTTTACAATATTATAGTTCGTTAATAATTAACCCTCGTTCTCTTTTCGTTACGAGTACGCGGAGCATGAGGAGGAAAGTGAGTAGGCGAGGAGTTGTTGAATGGGTAGAAGAGTAGAAAGTGGGATGGGCACCAGGATAGAAGGATGCTACGGATAAGGAGTGTGTACCAAGTTTATTGGTCGGTAGAAGAGTTTACTCTGAGGCCACATCTGCCGAAGGGCGGTCGCTAAGTGTATCCACATTTACATTCCGCGGTTGGATTTTGCATCGGTCAGCCTTAAGCATCCACTGGAAATATTCCACGCGGGGGAATAAGAAAAACGTGCTGAGAATCCCGACAAAAGAACTTGATGTTAACGTATCTCTCTCGCGAGATTCTGTTTTTGCCACGAATTAAAGGTGGCCAAGATTTATAGTGTTTAGGGAAATATTCGCACGCGATGTTTGAGTTATTTAACAATTTACGAACGTATGCCATCTAGTAACGCAAAGACATTAAGACAAATGCGTGTGATTTATTTGAACAAGTAGTCTGTAGAATGTATATCACTTACTTACACTCCCGAACTACATCATGTTTATTTTAGTAGAACATATGTATTTTTCAACAAAAAATTGTCTGGACAAGCCACAGACTTGTTTTCAATCTTGTGAGCTACAGCAATTTATACACCAACTGCGATGTCAAATACATGTCAAGCATAATAGAGGTTTGAAGACAAGCAGTTACGAGTATATGAGGTTCGGCTAACTGTCTTTATAGTGATCATGCTATGTAGAAAATATATAACCGTTATCATTTACTGTTTCTTTTTGTTATGTGATATGCGACAGTTACAATAATTAAAGATATATGTACTTTGTATATAATGGTACAGGAATTATGGTTTAACAATTTAACAGTAGAATACATTTGACAAATATCTCTATTTGACATTACACGCTCGTTGATAACTAACAGCAAGAACATGTAAAACAACTAGTTACTAGGGATGTTCTAACAAATATACAACCCGTCTAGACATTTATTATGTAGATACATGAGTGCGTATTTACACAGTATGAAATACATTGTTATGACGAACATGTATGTAAATGTATTATGCAGAGCCTAATAGAATTTACTATGCTTACGTGGTAATTAAAATAGATTTTTATGTGTTATAATGAAAATGTGAGGTTTCACAGCTGTTAAACATGAAGTACAATTACATTGATGCATGTAATGCATACATCCATTATACATATTTTATAAGAGCGTATAATCACATTTCAAATATTAATTTCATTGCACTCGATGCGAACGTAAAATTTAAATTGTTACATAAACAGCTTTATAAGTAAGATACACGCTTTCCTCCAGCTCAGTTTTATTTATTTAAATATGAGTTTCTTTTGAAATGAATAAAAAATCTTATTCAATACTACATGGAATATTTTATTTTGTATCTTAATATTTTAAATTTGTTTCTCTTAAAGAGAGCCAAGGTAAATTTCTCTGTACACTGACAGAAGATTAGTTCTAACGAAATATAATATCTCCGTCTCAAATTCTGGGACGTATGTATTGAAAATCGATATTGACCTCTAGATGGATGAGCGTCTTGTAACAGAATATGATAAAGTGATTACACGAGCTATTCAAGTTAATAAGGGTATAATGACAAAATATATTACCAGTATACACTTATGCCAAATACTTTAATGAAGACATTGCTCACGGAATTATAACAACACAATACAATTTAAATTTAGAAATTTAGTTTCAAATAAGTTCATCAGAGAATTTTTGTATAAAAACGTACACAACATGTTTATGGATGCAGGTATATGCATGAGTAAATTGACGTTTCGAGCAAATATAAAAATTGTATTTTATGTCCCTTTATTCCAGAGTTTCATTATAATAGCAAACAGAGAAAACTATTATTTTGGTAATTAAAGTTTATTTTTTCATACAATGTAGATTTTTCAGTTTTTTTTAGATTTAGATATAATTAATGTAGTGGTTTCTGTATTGAGTTAAAATGTAACAAATAAAATAGTAAGAGATTTAGTTTTCGTTGTATTGTTTTAGACCGCGGGCGCTCCTATTGTTCTATGCATGAAATATTATTGTATAAGGCCCTCGGTATGTGAAGTGTATTACAATAAGAATGAAATAAAACTGCAACATTATGTTTTTAATACAAATTCCGCCAGTAGATGTAGAATATAATGCATTGTTTATATACCATATGAATATACTGTTAAGCGTATGGTTTAGACAGTACATGCTTTATGTAAAACTTGGATATTATTCTGTGCAGAGATGGAAGGTAAATTATCTTGAAACTTTGTGAATTACGTGATTATTGTCATATATAACATGAGTTGATGGTAAATTTTGTATGAAATATTGCCGCATTATACTCGTATGTATGATGTGGTGCAGTCATGTTTCTGAAGAGCGTTATATGTAGTGGACAATTCTGTTGTATGTACTTGCCACATAAATGGACTAGAAATAATAATATTAGAGACTATGCGTGCTTATGCAATTGTTTTATGCAGAACAATATTTTGCTTTATATCCCATTCTATACACAGTACTTCACGTAAATATTCAACTCAACTAGTCCATGTATGAAGTAGAATAGTTTTAATAGTCGCCTGAATAATTTCGCTACTTTAACACATAAACAGCTTTCATACATATCTGCAATGATATTCAATACTACTTACTCTGTAACAATGTTTAAGATTTATTTATGTATAGCTGATATATCACCATATTTTATAGTATTCTTCAGAGACAAAATTCCCAAACGTTTTTTTGCCTTGGCAGCATTTCGTTGACCTCTTTTTGATGCATGTTTTTTATTCCGTGATAAATTGCAGCTACCAAAACTGTTTTCAACTGATAGTGTGATTTTCGCACATCTTTCAGGTGTCCAAACAACCAAAAAGCAGATAGAATCTTCGCAGAAAAATTTGATCACTTATCGATGTTTTTCTAACACTGTGATTGATAAAATACTTTGTCAACCGAGAAATGTATTATATTGGAAATTTTGTTACATTTTTCAAATTCTAAAATTTTTATATATAATTTTGCTGTGTTTTACTATATACATAATAATCATTTTCGTATGTATGGCAAATAAAATATCTACTTTAAATTGAAAATACACTTTCTGGCCATTTCCGGCCATATGTAGTCCTATGCTGCATCAACTCGACTCAAATTCATAATCATTGGTTGCGCATGCATATATAGATTTTACCACATCGTAACCACTGTTCAACCAGAGTTATGTGGTTCCTTTGGTTACCGCTCATTAGGTGTTAACAATAAAACCGCAATGGAATTTCATCCATAAACGTGCAATTAACGTTTTTACAGTTTTTTATATTGAGACAAATTAGTATTGTGTTTCCTCGCAACAGTTACATATAATTCATTAGAAATATATCCGTACATGTTAAATCAAGAGAATCAATGCTAAAATGTGCATGTTCATGTAAATGAACTATTGATGTAGTTACAAATACATTTTCAATTGAAGAATAATATCAGATAACACGGTTTAGCACGTTAATCAAACAACAGTTTTCAGATAAAATAAAATTAATATGTCATTGCCTAATTTACTGAAAAATCCTGAGTTAATTTTAACCGATAATTTTCGTATTGAATGCAATTCAATTTGTTTTACAAATATTGCCATAAATGTTTTTAATACATTCTTTTATTAAACTTCGAGAATTTTTAATATTAACACATTCTATTAGTAATTTAGTCAGAAAATGAACAAAAAATACAAATTTTTTTCTTAATATAATATTATTCCGCTGAAGGACTTTAATAAATGCTTATTTGTGCTACCTCGGGTGAAAGGAATATATCGTGATATTGTATTTTATTTTTAATATAATATTAACATATAATATAGAACTATTTCAATGTTTTATTATTATTAA
>JAGJTL010000039.1:3520575-3541910 GCA_022063505.1 Calosoma granatense
ATATATATATATATATATATAATTGTTTGTCATGTAGGCGATGTTATTGGGGGTTCTGTACACTATATGTACATAAATCATAAATAACGTCTGTAGAAGAATCATGTCAAGCTTCTTTGTACTGTCTTATTTGTGTATGTTATTACAATAACGCATCTAAATTTATTTACTGTATTTTTGATTGCTACGTAAGTGAAGACTGGATGCAAAGCTCAGTATGTGTGTATTAATACAGACTTATTGTTTGCAGATATCCATAGCTTGTGTCTGGAGCAAGTAAACAGGATGGCTGGACTAGAGGCATGAGGTAGTGGGATGGTGTTCACGGTGCTGTAACAAAGATCCGGCATTGCCGGGATGAAATGGCATGTAAAATCAATATACGCCTGTTTGTTGTTTCGCATCCGTGCGAGCCATGTGAGCACAGTGCAACCAGTGTGACATTGTAATAGAGACATTTCAAATCGTCAAAATTCATCTATTGGAAACTACTACTGCTCCTTCTACTACAACAACTGCTACTACTAAATGAATCACTGTCAAACGCAATGCAGTGCTATGTACTCTTCACTTCTTCCTTATCATCATAACGTGTGTTCGTTTATTTCTGAATCTACTGAACGAAATCACAGATTTACTGTGTAAACAATCACAAACTCTAATACGAACTTTGACACGGAACTATGTGCTCACGCGTCGGTTAAATCGACAAAATCATCAGGAAAACGAATTCTCTGTCGGTACTTTTACAAACTGTAATTTTATCGTGAACTTGAGTAAGATGTGTGCAAGTATACGTTAAGTTTTCGAACTCGTTGCGATATATTATTTGAAAAGAAAAGAACCGTGTCATCCGGTGATTGGGAACGATGTGTGCTAATAAAGTTTAGTTTACACAGATATTGAACATTACGACATTTAATGAAATTATATCAGTTGATTTGTACTAGCGCATCGTCGTGAACTTGAAAACATGTGCGTCAATATAGGTTAGTTTTTCCGCTCGCAAGACGTACAGAGAACTTGTCTACTGGAATGGCGTCTCCTGGAGAATTACTCGTCGTGTTCTGTTACTTTGCTGTTCTTTTGATGTTGTGTTTCACATCGAATATTCAAGCACAAGGTAAGAAAAAAACTTTTTTAATGTGCTTTATATAATCAAAGGAAATATAATCAGTCATGCGTACCTCGGATACTTTGTAAATATTATGGATATTGAAATTATGCCCAAGGTTCAGCGGCTGGATATAACGTTATCCTAACACGCTACTTTTAATTAACAAATTATTTTTCATCCATTAGTTCACACTGAAATCACGGTCGGTTTATCCGCTATTTATATCGAAACGTATATCCAGTTCAGATTAAAACTAAGCTGTATCAGCTTAAGTTTAACTCTGTGGTTTTATGTGATATTCCAGTAAAGCTATTCTAATAATATTCAAAGTAATATTTGTTTCATATTAATGTTTCATCTAAAATATAAGTCACGTATTTTATATTTACAAATGTTTCATTATTGGAATTGTTTAAATACATTGGTTGTGTACTGATGATAAATCATTCAAAAAGTTATTAATCCAGGATAAATATGATTTATTAAGTATTTAATTAATTACTACATTATGCTTGCAATATATATACATCTATAAACATGTTTTATTTACAGCTAATAAATTAAATTGCCAGATTATTATTACGCAAGCAATTTTATATTTTGTTTTGCATATTGAAATTTTAGTTTAGTGTGTATTGTGTATATATGCGGGCGTGATATTATTTTAAATTAATGATTAGATCACATTTATATACATAACACCTGTATTGTAAAGTGAGAAGTATTGTGTTTAAGTACGGTTTTTTTTCTTCCGTGCACAGGTCTATTAAAAATGAATACTTACCTACGTTTTTTTCGTTTGTCTAACAAAAGCGTATGCTGCACTATGCAAAGCTGTTGGAATACAAGGCCGTGGAGTTTATCAGTAAACGGTTTGTTGTTTTCATAAAGCTCTCTCTTTCTCTTTAAAAGCTCTTATATTCCTTGGAGAGCTCGTTAAAATTTAAAAGGTTACATAAAAAATTAAGGAAATAATATTGACATAAAAAGGTATTCCGACAAGTTTTAAAAGCATGCATTTGCACATTTTACGGATATTGATTAGATAAACATGATTTTGTTAAAACAATATTAGCCTTATTACAGAATTTTGAGTCTTAATATGAAAATTGACAAAGTAAACGATAATGATGTCGTTTTAGGGAATTTACCTTTATAACGTTTATTGAATTCTTCTTTGTAATAATAAAGTTACTTGGAGTGCTTTCATTCATATAAACTGTTTAAAATAGACATCTGGAAAATCTTCAGTATTTCTTTTAGTTTTTTGTTTTTTACATAGAAGCCATGGTACATTTTTCTTAAAACCTACTGTAAATCAAGTGAAACCGAAACGAACCGCACTAATTAAATGGGCCATGAATCTAGACGAAAAAGTGGTTTTAGCGGGTTCAGTACAAACCAGACTAATTAATGTACCGTCCTCGATCTTTTAGTATTTTTTGCGTATTTTACTGTATAAAATATATTTTTTCACAGTATACAATATTTATTTTTTGTATATTAATAAGAAAAAATTTGGCATAAATTTTATATTTTTTCTGTATTTTTTGGTCTATCTGATTGTCTTAAATCTATTTAACTGAAAATATACTTACATAAATGATTAATCGTATTGGTAATTATATAAATTCACTTGCAGGAGAATTGAAAGGTAATTGAAGAATAATATGAAATATCTGAGATTGTAAACAAGAGCTTTTGGGAATTCGTATCCGGATATATGTTATCCAATTGGGTAGGTAATATTTTCTATTTGAGTAGTCAGTTTTATTGATTATTTAAGTGGTACATGTTTAAGATAGGGAAACTAAGCAGCCATAACCATTTGGCTACATTACAAAGAACATTTCAGCAATTTGAATTCAAAGCCAATTTCGATAAGTAATTTGTAACATTTCGTTGTAGGATGTTGTAGGAGTAATCAAATGAAATACATTTGTAACAATCTATCTGAGCTCATCCAACCGGGGGTTAAAAGGACATTTCGAGCATTTATTTGGTACACTTGAACATTTTATATGCTCGTAAAACAACTCTCCGAAATAGACTAAAATTATCTCGTTTGTACTGGAAATTACAATTGAATATTACGGTATTAAGGAACTATATGGATACGTTTATGTTGTAATGTTGTTTATATGTACTTCTAACAAATTAAAATCAATCAGCTACTCTACTAAATTTAAAGTACATATATTCCATACATTACGAGTAATTTCATATTGATTCAAATATCCTTGACAATAACCAAAGAAATATAAATAAAAATAAACAATTAAGCCATTCTAAGATTTCATTTTTTTCTACGTTGAAAATTCAACTTCTTTTTAATTAAATTTCTTTTTGCGTCTTATTTTTCTTCCATATAAACGAATTGTTAATAACTGGTGGAAAGAAAAAAGCGTGTACTTTAATTTTAATAAAAAATGCTCACACAATTTTTTCTTTTTTATGAAACATGGTTTGTACGTTCGTTAATTAAATGGATAAAGCAATATTCAATTTTCAAAGAGTCTAGATCTGCAGCAATATATCTCAGACAATTAGGGAACCACTGAAAAATTCTGTTTCATTCATAAAAACAGTTGTAGAATATTTCGTATAGATAGCAATTTTCCATGTACTTTACATTCACGTTGAGTGAAACAGTTGTAATATTTGCACCTTATCTAATATCTAAATTGCTTTCTGCAACTTGTGAAAAGGTATTTAATTTTCAGCGAAGGAATTTCCACTTTTCGTTACTATGCCTGGCTCAGCTAGTTCTGTTCGCTTTCGTGCTGTTTTTAATTATACAAATTTGAAAATCGTACACTTGCACTAACTTCCTGCAGCTAGCGAGTAAGTAACATAAATATACTGATGCGAACACCTGCAGGCTTCCTTGCCATAATATTTTCCGTACATCAGATCTGTTGTTACATTTTATGTTATAATAGAGTTATAAGCGCCATTACTTACCTCGATCTATAATTAGGTTTTCATTTCAGCAAGACTTTGTGTCACATAACATACAGATCGATAACGTTAAGGAGATGTTTATTTTCCATTATAATTATTTTGTTTTTTATTAATAATTATGTTGGTAATTATATGTTTCGGTAGGGTATAACGAAGTATAGTACTTTATTGCTGTTTGATATAATATATATGTCCTTTGTCGAATGTATATGTATGTAATTAATACAATTAAAAACTCTGTTTCTGATGGGAAATGCCATGGTAATGTACATAACTATATTTTACGCACGTATCATGTGCCATTGTTGATAATTTTTGTTAATTGCACACGTTGTAAAACATACACTACTATCTTTAATGACACACACGTACATCGTCATTGTATCAGTAATTGAATGTATTATCTAGTTTGAATCAAGTAACGTTAAATTTGTGACATGGAGCCGTGTATTTTCTCGTTAAGTTTAAAGTAATTCTAAATGTCTATTTACTTTAATAGAAGTTTATATAGACAGCTTCAGTCGAGTGAACGAGTTATATCCTGTTTTACTATGCAACATGGCTATGCATATATGCATAGCTTATTCGTATTTTAAAGTATAATGTTGTGCATAGTATGACGTTGCTGATGATTGGATTCAACGAGCTGCATATATTTACACGTTCAAACCTACCAACGTGTTGTACGTTTACTGCTGACATCATCAACGACTTTAATGACTGATTCTGATAAGGTTATATGACAGTCATTGTAATATAAATATATGACGATATCGTTGCGGCTTATACAGGAGACATACGCGTATAGTCTAAATGAAAAACTACGTATGTGTATGTACACACATATCACAATTTACTTGACAGTCTTTCCACATGTCTAGGCCATGTTCATTTATAATATGTATGTGGAAACACACACAAGAATGCTGTGAATATATGTACATATTTGTTTGTTACTAATATTCTGGTATTTCATTTTTACAGAATTTATGTAAATAGTAGTTCCGTTGTTAAATTATATGTTGAAATATGTATATAACTGTTTAATGCGAGAGTTTTTAATGTGGGGATGGTGGTGTGCAAGACATTATTTTGACTTATATTGTTGTTCGTATACAGAATGTGCACAATAACAAGGGCGACCCACTGTTTATCATACGAATTACTGACAGTTTGCAACTCGCATTACAGTGTGTCCGTTAGCTTGCGCACATTGTTCGTGCGAAAGGCCTATAAGAAATTGCGGACTACGTGCACGTTTGAACATTGTGAGCTGAGTAGTACTAGCGAATGAAGATAAAGTGCCACTTACGTGGAAAACCCGAAGTACCTTAATTGACAAAATTACGTGTAACTATAAATCAGTGGAGTTTCCTTAACAAGACACTGTACTAGTACCGTTATCACATAACAATAGCATGTGAACTCAGCGGACTATAATAAGACAATTAATTCACCGGAATGTTCTGGACTGAATTTGGTTACGACACAGAATGACTAATGTACCTCAACACATAGTCCTAATGGCTGATGGGCCTAACGACGTGTCTTTCCGATGTATTCCGTGCCTAACACCGGAACTTTGAGGGTCCGTTGCTCGGTTAAAGGTTCACTTCCGCCGGTGCAACTGAACTACTAGCCCAGCCCAGTCCAGTCCAGTCCAGCCCAGCCCAGCAGGCTGCTAGTCTCCCACCGCTTAGATAGTAGTGGACACTGCCCGTCATCCACTCGCTCAGGCAAAACCACTTGTACAACACGGGATGCATGTTTATGCCTGAATACACAATCATGAACTACTCGCTCGCTCTGTCTTCTATTTCGAAGCAGACCATGCAGAGTCCGCGAAGACAGAAGAGATGAACTTGCAAACTCCGCTTGCATTCAACATGTTGATTTCAATTAACGGTAGAATTTAATTTCAAGCAGGTGAATGCAGAACCCGGGGGAATAATTGTTTGTTACTTGCGTTCTATGTATATCTCAGCTGCACAGTAACTGTGTAAGCAAAGTTTGATGTGAGTGATGTTTTGTTGTTATCTAGTTTGTGCATAACCCTCTAGTTATTAGTAGGTATTGACGCGTTTATCTGAATATGGTACATTTGAAAATATGTCATAGTAGTAGTAGTACATGTATACATTTTAGAAAATAAATTTAAAATCATTTATGTTAGGAAATACGATACACGATATACTAATACCAAATATATTATTTGAATATATCGATTTTAGAGAAAATTTAACTCGCGTTCTGTTATATGTTAAGCATATATTCCTGTCATACTTGTTATAAATATCAATTGGAACTATTACATGCCTGACACAGAATCGCACAATTGTTTTACTTGATTTTGTCAGTCGAAGCAAATATGTTCATTATTTTTTAAAAAGAAAGCTCTCACTTCAAGTAATGGAAATCTGTGTACTACTACTTGTTCAGTTAGATGTTTCACGTGTGTACATGAGTGTTCGCGAGGCCCATTATCAATCCTTCATTTGTAGTTCGACTATTTCCCCCACCCCCGGCCCTTCGAACCACTCAAGCCATTCGTGAAGCTGATTTGTGAGTAAGGTTCCGCACTAATGACACGAGAGGTAAAATAATACCCGGCACTATATCAACTGCCTCATGTAAATCAAGTAATTTATTAGCTGAAATATGAGAACAATGGTCTGTAAATGATAAGGTTAATTTCATCTTTCAAATATTTAGTTTCTTGTTGCTATGTTATTTAGGAACCTAAATTACGTCTGTTGAATTTTATAAATGATTTCTCTACTTTCTACATATTTTCTTACAAACATTCCAATATTTGTTACTGAGGTAAATATTTGTTTTGTTTACATTCTATTTTATATAACTTTATTACTATAAATATTAAATTATATTGTGTGATGTTTTAGTTTGAAATGTAGAAAGTAAATATATTTTAAATATATTTGTTGACAAGACATTATTTACAAATAAATTATAACTTCATAAAGATGGTTTGTATTTTGTGAAGCAAGATAAAATACATATGACAGCGGAAAGCAAATATGAAGATTACACTTTATATCCTAACATCAACAAAATAGAATATTATTCTAGTTATACCGGTTCACAAAAAGCAGAGCATAAAAAAACTGGCCTAAAATAAATGACTAAGGATATAACAAATCTGGATAAACAGAAAAGTCTCTTTGGCTGGAGATTAATTGCCACTCCGTTAAAACAAACATAATGAATACTTCCCCAAAAGGGGATAAGCGAAATATCCTTTGTACTTTTTTCGGATCATTTTGAATGGGTCACTTCTGTCTGGTCTAATACCTACCCGTTATATTAATTCCGAGTATTTTCTGTAATTATAACGCTAAGAGTATGTTTACAAATAATCCTTTGACATTATACATTTTATAAATAACGTTCGTTAGAAATGTTTACAAAGTCAACAGATAAACAAAGTTAGGCACAGATTAAATACATGTAATGAAATTAAGGTAAATATTTCCAAATAAACTTTTGAGACAAAAGTTCTATTTCTAACTGATTTTATTAATATTTGAAATTGCAATATTGGAAAAATATCTTGGAATATCCCAGTGTAGACAAAGAGCTGGATACCCGTCCAAATTCTAACCGACATACGTTTATCTTGAAAGGTGAAAAGGGAAATTTCTGTCCGTTATATTTTTGTTAGTATTTTCACAGCCAGCCTCCACATTTATTATGAATAAGCTTTAAATAAATGGTAGTATGCTTTTAGTCCTGAACATTTACATCCGTTGTATGTGAATTTATGCATTAACGAAAATGTACACATGGTTGTGTTGAAATGTGCTTTCTGTTAAGTAGATAATTACTAAAGTTGCAACGTTCTACCAAATATCATTATTAAAGAAAATGTATATAGTCACGTATGGACGTTGCATTCTTTTGTTCTCTTCGCTATGCATTTAGAGTACCTTTTAAAACTTTCACCAAAATAGTTCGATATGATAATGCAGTTGGAAGACACTTTATAGTGTAATGAAAAGAGTAGTTTCCAAGAAATATACGATTGCAAACGTTATTAAATCACTAGTAGTGCAGAGTTAAAATGGAAATTAAAATTGCAACATTTAAATATGATGATCAAAAGTCTAGATATGCAATGTAAATTACTAAATATATATAGTATATTTGCAGTAAATACATAATACATTACAGTGAATAATTTGATTATTTAGTTTCAGCAATAAAGTGGCCTTTGAAAATGAACTCTGTGTTTTAAATTTTCATTACGACTAAATGTGGTTTATGTGGTTCATTTCACGTATTTGATGTGGTGTACTTTCAAGTTGGCTTACGTTACCTCATCAGTAATTTCATGTGAAAATTTGTAATATCAGGTTATTCAATTAAAAAAATTTTTAAATTATTTGTTTTTAACTTTTCATGTTTAATGTAATTTTGTATACAACATATAAATCGCTATAGTGAAAATTATTGTACATAAAAACACATGTTTGTTGTAACACATAGTTAGTGTTGCTTTATTGAAATTTTTTATATGTTTAAATTAGATTTGATCCTGTTTTTTAATGTGATAACTATATTGGAAAAAATACACTCTGTTAATGTTATGTCCAATTAATAATATATATTTGTCAGTAAAAAGCAACGTTTTATTCGCAGTATAACATTGATAAAAAATTGTAAATGTTATGTTAATGTTAGTTAAACAAAATGCAAGTACAAAGTTATGAATATAGTGTAGAATGTTTCTTGTCTAGGATGGATCATAGTTTAATTAAATTTGTATTCTGTTTTCTAGGACTTCGCATTCACATCTGACAGAAGTATAATTGAATTTACTCGTACTCAGGCACATTTCATATTTAATATCGTTACTCGCAAATAATTTCACGAAATATAATATTTACTCTGGTTGACAGGATATTAATTAGTATTCTGTATGGCAGATAGCCGTAGGTGATAGAACAACATCCTGAAATCAGTGTATTATGTTCTAAACGTGCCGGCAACAATGGCTTCCTCCGAAATGATACATTGCTGTTACGCTGCAATTAACATTAATTAGACGGGTACTTTGCACCGCCCGCTATCGACGTATAATGATACCTGCCTTCCATGCACGCCACTATGCATTATCGTCTAATACAACCAACTAATTGAAATGTTCTCAATATGACGCCTTAAAAGCATAGTTAAGTCGAGACGAACTCCACTATTTTACGTTCTGCACGAGCATCTTGCATGTATATATTATGAATGCATGCACTTTGTCGCAAGCCGATGACAGTTGCGCTTGCAAGGGACGACTTGCTGCATTTTATTAAGAAGCAATGAATGTAGAATCATGCAGCAGAGAGCCGTATACATAATGTAGCTATATTACGATGTACATTGTATCAAGTTGTGCACTTTGTCATAAATCCTGCTTCTTTCTTCTGTGTCAGATCATAATGTTTTCAATGACAAGTTTTAAACTAATCAATATTATAATGGTACAACAATACGAAGAATTACATACTGTATGTTACTTATATATATATATATATACCTCTTCCGCAATAGAGTTCGAAAGATCCTTTGTTTCCTGTGTGGTTTCAATACGAGTATCGAGATTTTTTATCGTTTCATCCTTTGTGATTCACAATGCAGCTTTACTCCTAAAATACAATATATCTTTCACATGCGAAAATTCATGTTGTCTGACTAATTTTTTTCTGTTAATCCATCTTTATACACGAATTCAGTACGTTAATTAAAAAATACATACCGTTGTTTGAAGTTAAATTATTTTATTTTACATTTTAGACCTATCAAAGCAAGCTGCGTCGAGTTTGATAGTTTCCATAGCTATAAGCATTCACACAAATACAAAAGCGTGATACAATTATGCTGCGTAATATTGCATTAAGCACTACCTATTATGCAAATTGAATTGTTTTTAAACTATGCATTAAAATAGCCCAGACCAGTGGTCGATCTGTTAATTAAACATTCGATAAGGTTTTTGCGTGATTCACATAACACTGGTCATTCACGCGGTTCAATAATTTCAACATGAAAAGCAAACAATACAAAAAAAAAACCCTTTTCCGCCAACAACTTTCTGTAAATTTAAATGAAACATAAACAATTCTTTATTTTCAATACTTGTTTTTAATACACAAATATATTTTTTGAAATGTAAATATATAATTATATGAGATAAGTTTATATATGAACATTTCTCTAAATAATTTATCACGAATAAGTTAATATTATGCTATATGTTTATAAATTGTTTTTAATTGTAATTAATGCCTTAGATCCTTTAGCATGTGGAGGACAATTACATTACATTAACCCTCTGTGTGATAAAGCCATGATGCGGTACAAATTCTCCTCTTTCCCCCTCTGTTGCTCCATCACTAACCATACCTATAGATATATACACCAAAATTATTCACCCCTGTAACCACGTTTCAGTGTACCAACGGGACGGTGAATGTGGTTAGTAACCCTTTCAATGAAATTTATGCTCACGTGGTACACACACACACACACACGCTCATATACACGGCAACTTATATGCATGCCCAAGCCCAACGCATGTCTTTGATCTCTAAATTACAGTGTAATTTTAAGTACTCGAATATATTTATTTACTATATATGTTATCAGTGAACTAAAATTTCGAGAAAATTGAAAGATTTATTACATTATTCCGGTTAGTTACTAATACATTTTTCTAGACATTTCAATCGATACGTCTTGATTTCTGCTCGGAAGAAAATATATTTTCCATCCATTGTGCAACATGTTCGCGTGTTCAAAACAAGAAAATTTTGAAATATTTTCAGCAGCTGACGCAGTCGGTGCCTTGAATAATACCAGAGTAAGAGTTGAATTAATGCGTTTGTTTACCGCAAAAGAAAATACTATTCAAAATAAATGGTCTTGACTGAGACCATTGTTGCCGCAAGCTACAAATTGATGTTGACACTTTACTTGGAATTATCACATCTGCGGTTTTGATATCTTGTTATTTTCTGTATTATTTAATAAAACACTGAACATGAAAGAAATTATCATATATATTCGAGATGAAGTAGTACACATACGAAATCTGTGAAAAAATAACAAATAAAAGTATACTAATCTGATTCTAAATGTAAATTTTTGTGAGCAATCCATGAAAGTGCATGCAATCGAAAACCAAGCTGTAATCTGATTATAGCTGATTGCGATTTCATCTTTTTGGAGCTTAATTGAAAATTGATTTCTGCCTGTACTAATATATCCTAGAATAATATTTTGTATTGTACTACTTCCGACTCATTTTGTATATATTACAAAATATTTTATGTGTAATTTAACATGTTATATTTTCACACATACTCTTTTAGCTATTTTAATCCCGCTTTTATTTAGAGCGCAAAAATATAAATCATTTTTCACTCAGTGATTATATATAAATAATTACTTTAAAATCATATAGATGTAGAGGAACAACGATAACATTATATGTATTTCTGATGTGGAAGCTTAAAGAGCAAAAAGTTAAAATTAATATTACATCTCGGTATTGATTTTAGCACTGCTGCCAACAATCCTGTTACAAAAAGCTTCTCTAACGACGCTGCCAAAATTTGTTTCATAGCTGCAGATCAACATGGTGGGCAAAAGTTATGTTAGCTATTTAAACTTTTAGTTTAAAACTTAAACTAAAAGCGGACACACACTGAGAACGTAGCACGTCCTTTTTTCATCTTCTTCTTCCTCTTAATATGACTTCCATGTTGGTTTTATTTTCCATATTATATACGAACTTGACCTGCGGTACATTTGAAGTTTACCATCGTCAATCTGTAGTAAAGATACGGTTAATATGTAATACAAGATTGTTGTTGATTAAAAATAAGTTCCGAAATAATTAAAAACTTGTATTTTAATGTAAAGTCCAAAACTCGGTGTACGAGTAGTTTTAATATTAATAAAATTTATGGGCTCATATGTTAGTAGCATATTCGACTCAGAACTTTGATAACGAGAAAAACTTTTAAAGAAACCCAATTAACTAACAATAAATTATTTTTAACATTGTGAAATACAACTACGAGTCTCTTGCGTCTTATTTTCTTTCAGAATAAAAGTTCAACGAGCATCTTTTCAACAATAAACGTAAATTTGACCATGTACCTACTATTAACACGTGTTTTAATTATTAACACTAAAAGTAGTGTTTAGTTAAATTTATAAATCGTTAACTTGAACGATTCTTTAAATGTCTATTTTCGTATTCGCAAAGCCATCTTTGGGTTTTGAACGAAAATAACTGGTCCATTATTTCGTTCTTTTATTTCATAGTGGATCTCGCGGGAGCAGTTAGACTAAAGAGCAAAATAAATTTACAGTATAAAGTGTCTTCTAAAGCAAGGCGAAATAATGTCGACAATTACAGGTTAAAATCAACATTTGTTACTTAAATAACACAGGTACGTTTAGACGGCGACAAAAAGAGAACGTGAAACCGTTTAAAATGATGCAAGAATACAAGCGAATTTGGCGATTATTCGCAAACGATCGTGTAGAAAAGCGGTACAACCATTCAACGATATACATTACCGAATTTAAATGAGGTTGTTATACGCTCGGAAATCATTTCAAATAAAAACAAACTCTTTTTAGCAAAACAATAAAACGTTAGATCACTCGCTATTACCGCTGTTCCTATATGGTAATGTACCGTTATTATTGAGTTATCTGTACACCGAACATTTACTTTACACAGTGTAGCTGTATTTATTTAACATTCATTTACAGTGAATAGTATGCACGTGTGTGCAATTGTGTTAAATCATGTTTCTTTTACATGATACACATTAATTACAGGACAACATTCAATCTAATAAATAGCTGTTGTAATCTATGCAATATTCATATATTGTAATATAATCACTATTGCTATTCAGGACGTAGCTCTGTAATATGTATCAAATATTTGCATTTATTAATTTACTTATTTTCTAGTTTAATTAATATCATCCGCGCGGGAAACACGAGAATTGGTTTACCAATATACGTTCAAGTTCGATTACTAATGGGTAATTTGATTTAATTAGATTACATTTGTTGATTAACAATAATGGAACACTGGTAATTAAATTTATACAAAAATATCTATGCAATACGAATTACTAAGTGATACGTACCTATATTTACATTTCTCATTAATGTTCAATTCCAATAGGTATACATGATGGAATATTCCAGTTATTCATGCATTTGAACAAAATTTAATTTGGAAATTATACATGAATAAATAACAATGTTATTTATTGTACAACTTAAATATATGATAAATCATTAACATAATATAATAAACTGTTTAATTGTCATACATTTTAAATTAGCATATGTGTAATATAATTTATTATATGGATATTGTATAGGTATATAAATTTTGTTACATATCCTGCAATATGTGCTTTTGTTCATTTGTGAAATCATTCGTACATACTTTAGTGCAAAAAGCGTAATTATGTTGAGCTTGGTGTAGAGATGTAATCGTGTGTGCGAGAAATATGTATTATATAACTTTGCATGATTTGAATATTTCTCGACTGACATGTTCACGTGCTGAATGTATGCACGTTTGCAAAGAATATTAAATGGGTTTTTATTATCTATTGTTTTGTAAATACATAAAGGAATATAAAATTTCCATATAAAATAATGGTACACATGAATTTATATTACATTTTATGACTAAATATGAAATGTGGACGTGTAATATTTTCATAAAGTTTTGAATAATTTTATCAGAATGACTGTTAGCATGTAGTCCCTGAGAGTACTGCATTCCATTGCCCTAATTTCCAGCCACTGACGGTGACTTTCATAATAAACTTTTTATATAGGTTTTTATTTTGAAAGATAGTAAAAAATTTTACATAGGTATTTTTTATGTATTTATATATTTTTTACAATATTACATACATATTTACATATTCAGAGTACGGTTAGGAGATGAACTTTCTCGAAGGTAGGAATATTTCATTTGGTATTTCATTCTAAATTGGTTATATACATGTGTAATATGAAATATATGTAGTACAGCAAAAATAGTTTTCAACAAAATATTAATAAATAAATAATTGTACCTATGCTGAGTTAATTAAATATTTGAATAATGTGTACTATTCATTTTGCAGAAATAGTTGTATAAGTTAAAAAGTACCGGATATTAATATTGAAATTAATAATATACTTATTATCTACACTAGATATATTAAGGCAGTAATTTGCTCACTGGATACTGGATACGTCCGGACATAGCAAGTATTTTTATGTGCACCAAGCTGTCATTTAGGGAAGTAAGTAGTGTATAAAAGATAATTACCAATACTCATTTTCTCCAGCGAGCTGCATGCGACAAGAAAAATAATGACACCGTTTCTAGATGGTGACACAGGCAATATGTCTAAATTTTTTGTAAGAGCGAAAGCACCATATCTACTCTATATTTTACCGACTAGAACTATCAACGTAATATTTTTACTAGCACATGACAACATGATACATAGAGCACAAGAGACATGTTACAGTTGAAGTGTTTCGTTTCGTGTAATTGTCAAGTTACGGATTAAATTTCATCTGCATCACTTGAGATTCCAGTTCTGTATAGTATATTCAAGACAATAACACGTGTAATTAATTCTAGATATGTAAGTAGTTATAATTATTATTAACACACAAATGTACGAGAACAATATTTTACATGTTACTTGATAATGTATATTCCTTTGAAATGTTTGTACAAAGGACTTGTTACTGAAATAATTTACATGAATATTCATGTGACAAGTGAAGATTTTGGAAATGTATAGTTGTATTATAAAGACTGTATTATCTTCATGAAAGTCACTAGCGAAGAGAAATATTGAATTGGTTGATTACATTTTATACGGTATTGTATGTGAAGAATATTAAGAGAACCATTTAGTTAATATGAATGTAAATGAAAAGTTCATGAATATAGAGCCGGGAAACTAAGAGCGTGACATATTGGGTGTAATAGAAAAAGAAGTGAAGAAAGTGTAGCAAGCGCAAGTGTTAGTGTTCCCTGAGGCGGGCACAAACAAATGTTATTGTCTCGGATTCTAAACATATTCACGACAAAAGTGTAAAGGTATATTTATCTCAACTGTCTCTCGCAGCCTACTAGCGAAAAAGGTTTATAAAATATTGTTTGATTTAATGAAAACGAAACTGCCACAGACCATCTCCTCTGAATAATGTCTTCGTATATATCAACGGAGCGAGGCTTATCTCGCATTCCGGACTCGACCGGAGACTTTTGCCTTTCTTACTTGTGTTGTGAATTTTTTTCCTCGCTTTAATTTGCGAAACTTACAGTAAAGGCAAATCTACTTATAAATGACCTTCACTTTAGTCTCCCTTGGCAATAATACCCTGCATTTCACCCGATTCATTATTATTTAAGCAGCTTTCTTTATATTTTCACTTCATTTCATCTCAATTCCCAACACGCCAATCATTATTACGAGAATTTAATTTAAAATTGGTTCGTGCATCTTAAAAATCTCTAAATTTCTTCCGTATCTCTGTATATTACCCTTGGCTAATTAAAAATCAAATCAAATTTATATTCTGCTCTATAAATAGAATTTAATTAATTACTTATTATCGTATTTTAGCTGCTAAAGTTATTAATTAGTAATTATTGCAAATAAAAGTCATTAAATATTTTATGGACGTGTAATAAGAATTTATATAGAATTTATTTTATATAACATCAAGCTTTATTTTTTACATTTTTTATATTAAATAAAATTGTTATTTGGGTTTTTTCTTGTATATGATTCTGTTTTAAATATAATTCTTTTTTCTCAAAGAATATTTGAAGATACAAAAATTTATATACACTATTTCAAAATACGTATCTGTAAAATAAATTTATGTACAACACAAAATACCAATTATATTTAGGACGTCTGAATCATGATTGCTTAACAAAGGGAGCAAATAAAAAAGAAATTAATAAACGCTCGTCTGTATCAGAAATATGATTGTTTGTCGTATGTCATTGACATTGTAGTCTAAAATTTATCAGAAGAAAATAGACAATACAGTATATGCACGCCGGCCAAAATCTGCTGGCATATTTCAATGGAAATGGCATATATTTCATATGTGAATTCCCGGTAACAAATCTGACCATAATCTGCTGAATATATTTGCTCCACGACGTATATAAAGTGCAGGAAATGTAACATTTTCAGGCACTTTTATTAAAACTTTCATCAAATAGCATCACCTAAAATGTGTGTGCTCTACGGAAGATAGACCTTTTCAAATGTACAGCCATTAACTATGGCTTAAATAACTTGCTCACTCGATATTTTTCTTCTGCTCGAAAGAAAAACAGAATTTGTCAGTTGAGCTTCCTGCAACGAAGCGCAGGCATAATTCCACCATATATCCTGCACGTATTGTCGGTGGCACTGGCAGCAGCGGAAAAATTGCAGTACGTGCGCTGCAAGAGCTGAACTTGCAATCCAGTCGCTTCGCATAGCTTAACATGCAATTGCTATTCGTGCCATTGTTTATCTCATTATTACCCACGTGCCGTTTAGCTAATAGCTACGCACTGAATCTTGTTTCGTCTGTTAGTTTTGTTCCATTTCACACGGCATGTTTCAATGAATTTCACAGTGAACATCACTAATTCCCATTGATTTCTCTTGACTAAACGTTAATACATCTCACACTGATTAAATATAATATTCTCTGGCAATTCATGTTTTCAAAGATCGTAGCAGTTACTTAACAACAAATATATAATTCTATATTGTTTCCATAATATCTCTGCGAATCAATATACCTAATTATATTTCGATTGAATATCATATTCATCATGTAATCTCTGAAATTATTTATGCTAATATAATTAACATGCTCGTTCTTATATAGTCCTCTCACACACACACATTGTTTTGAATGAATTTTCGCGAATATGTTCATAATTATCGATGAGTTAAAATCAATTGCTTTAATGTGAATAATGTTTGTGCAATGCAGTAATTACGATTATTATTAGTTCCGATTAGTGAAAATTATGTCAGTGTTTACGTTAATACGCGAAGTTATAGTAATAATACTCAGACTGTATGATATGTGTATTAGATACATGCTTAATAACAATTTCACTGGATATTTCAACGTACACATACATATATGTCTAGTTGTATTTGCTGGAATCTGTAGAAGTCATAAGATAAAAGTTTCAAGAACAATTCGATGGGAGAAAACTACAAAGAAACATTTATGTGATCTGATATGTGACATAGTGACGCACAACAGACTGAGTGTGTAAAACCTTTATCCATGTTCATAAAAACTGCAAAACCATCCACTAAAATTCACAAAAGTGACAGATTTTTTTTAAGACAAGAGGTTTTACGGAAGAAGAACTTATTGTTGGCTGGAAATTTTTAGTATTTCGCGTAGAGTTCGTAAAATTTTTAGTATCACCGTACGTACGCAACACTGGTTCACAAGGGAATTTATAGCTATGATAGAGGAACTGACATGAGGACACGTATCCGTTTCAGGTTTCTTTATAGACACATTCCAGTTTAAAAATAGAAAATCAATTGATTTTTCGAATCTACTTCAATCTACCTTTTCATAATTATTATTTTATTGGTAAACAACTTCGTACATAATTTCGTATCATCAATGAATTATAACATTTTATAAATATTTCAGAAGTATTTGTAAAGTAATATTGAAAATGGCATGTATAGCTTGAACGTAGAACGTAGCTTATAATATAAGGTAAGAATGTGAAATGTAAGTAGCATGAGTGTGCGGTTTCGGGACGGTTGTTTTCGCGACATAAGGCATAAGGAATGAATTATATTCAGATGGAAGATATCTGATAGCGGCAGAATACAATAGTAGCAGTAGGGAACGATCTTTTATATGATAAAGGTTCAGAATCGCTCGGTAACGTAAATACGGCTCTGGCCCGCTCTCCAATACGGGCTTAAGCTAAACCTCTTTCACTCTGCACAATCATTCAGCAGAGTTATTTTCTCATTTCGTCGTTTTCTCTTTATCGCTCTTCGTACTAGATTCTCGAATCTCGGTCTCTATACGTCAGTTTTTCAAAATTCCAGACTTTTTTCGTTTTCCGCCGTCTCTCGTATAGATTGCTGACAAGTCATGCAGATAAATATGTAAATTCAGTTATATTCCCTAAACGAAACAAAAAGGCATAGTGCCTAGTTCCTATATCTTTCCCGTCACGAGATTAAACTCCCTTGACAGATATTTCAGTACGGACCATGGCCGCCATATTGACTGAAATAACGAATTAGCCCATTTGGCAACATTTGAAATGTTACTGCGGCTGACTACCCCAAGTCATTGTATTTTACAAGGCCATTCACAACATTACATTTATTTCATATTCAATAAAATAGTCGATAACCATGAAAGTTTCGACAATTAGCTCCCCATTTGGGTGCCATAACATGTATGCGTATGTATTAGAAAAAAACTATTTCATTGCTGTAGATTGTGTAATAAGATTATATCGCTTCGATATATATTGTATTACAAAATAAAAAATGTACGTTTGTATTATGATTTATTCAGTGAAAAATGCTGAGTCACACGTACTGTAATGTCATGTGTATATTTTTATATACATATATAATATAATATTTATTTTGTCACTAGGTAAAGCAGAAGTTAAAAGTACCTACATGTGATGTAATGGATCGGTTAGATAGACTGGTTTGGCACCTAACACAAACTGACATTTTTGTCAACATTGAAGTTTGATAGGGGTCAGCTTGGCCCTGGAGACTGAGGTCAGCTTAGTGTTTCGTAGCCTACGACCATTGCCAGTGTATTTTTCTCTCGAAACATTGAAATATTACACAGATTACAAATGCTCAGTACTTGGTCCGTTGACAAAGTTGTGTTTTTTAAAAAGGATAAAGTTATAAATGTTAGAGAGTGAGGGAGACAAATATAGAGAACGGAGATGCATTGTTTCAATTTTAGCAGGAATTTCTTATTCTTCGTCTGTCGGTAGCAATTTTCTATGCCAGTGTCGGTCAGATGTATGCTTTGAATTCTAATAAACGATATTACGGAAGTTTACGGAGTTTCCACTTGTTAGTTTTCGCTTTTCGTTAATCTGCAATTCCGTTCAGGCGAGGTACTTAATTGCTCTTTGAATAAAACTTCTTAAAAGTACTGTCGTACTAGCTACTTAGCACCTACGTTTTTATTTTGTCGGCAACTATTGAACAGAAATGTGATTGGAATTTCCTTAATTGGACATCCGGTGAACTGCTAAGGAATGATTAGTTGATCTATTTTCTCAGCCGAGCGTAAAAGCAAAGAGACAACTCCTCAAATCCCACTTATATAAAAGGGTTTTGTTCTGGAAAGTCGTACCTTTACTAACTGGACTAGAATATATAATTGCAACATGTGTAAGTCATGTTCTTTTTCAATTAATTTTAATATATGAATAATAATTTCAATAATAATTCCATTTTTTCATGTATTTCAAAGCTAGAAGTTTTTTTTAGAAATAACGGAATGGTTTTATGTAGCTATATCATGACGTAGAGGAATTACATTCAGATATTCACTTCTATAGTTTGATAGATGATTTCCTCTACATATATTGAACATAATATGTTTCTGGTATTGATAGATAAAACTATTAGATAACTTTTGGTTTTGGGACAAACTACTAAATTGTGACACTGTCGTTAGCGGATAAAACTAACTGATTTCTATCAGAACATCCATCCCCTATAATATCCTAAATAACGACCATTCCACGGACCTTTATGGCCTACTAAATCAGTCAGGTAATTCCCTTTTTACTATTTTATTGCTTACGAATAAATTTGTTCATAAAATGTGTCTTTTATCAGTAATTTAAACTAATGGGCACCGGAGAAGGTTTTATCAAACTTTACTGCATCATGAAAAACTCTGCATTATCTCACCATGCAACACAATTTCATACAGTTCATTTATTCATTACGGATTTCAACTCTATTCTGTAATTCAATAATCTTCTAACTTACGAGATAAGCTACCAGTTTCATCATGATATCTATCCTATATTATTGTTTATTAAGTTTTCTCTGTATAAAGAATTCCAGAATTCATTTCAATATTCCAGTATGTCATATTGATATTATTGGATTATTCATATCTGAACATTATCCAGTATGCAATTATTGGAATGAAATGTAAAGCTTATTAATATTCACAAATGATATGCATTAAAATGAAAGTAAATTTATTTGGAAAAACATTTAATAGCATAACTGAATATGTTTAACGAATCATTTGATCCTATCTGTATTAAATAATGGTAAAATAATTTCATGTAAATGTCAAAATGTTAAATATGCTATGTAGTTTGTGCAACAAGATTTTAAAAACATTTGTTTAAATATATATGCATATTGATTGCACTAGTACATTGTTTCATTATTGGTTATAGAGCGTTAAACTGAATGTTCGGCACTGTTATGTGTTATAAATATGATAAAAATAATCGAGACTGGTAAGGATAAGAGCACATTAGGTATACGTGCAGCGCGAGTTCATATCGGAGCCATTAGATGCTGAAGCCTATCTCATCTTAACGCTACATATATCTTCCATTAAACTGACAAGTGCAATTTACCCGTAATAGTTTTCTTTACACTTCTTGTTACACATTGTGTTTCACGTCTATAATGGCGCGATATTACCTTTCGTGTGTAATTTAGTTATGGTCTGTTATTGGAAAAACTTTCCCTGCCGGCACAATACACAGCCGGCTTCGGAAACGACTCTTGTTACATGTTGTTTCGTGCAAACATTTGTTTAAACCTATATCGAAACGTAATAAGAAATGACAGCCCGCTGTCTGGCGCACTGTGCTCGTTCAGACTGCACCAATATCATATGTTATAAAAATCTGATTTGCTACATTGTAAGTGCGAACAGCGAACAGTCTGTCGAAATGTTATTTAGTTACAAGCTTGTATATAAACATCTTTTTATAATGTTCTCGCATTTTCGTGTTCATATTGAATTCTATATTTTTGTTAACTTTAGCATTTTTTCATTTATCACTAACGTTGCAAGAATTTCTGAAAATAATAAATGCTGACTTTCTGCGTTGAACATGTTGGAATATACACGTATGTATGTACATGTA
>JAGJTL010000039.1:3541939-3562151 GCA_022063505.1 Calosoma granatense
ATATAGTACTATATAATTAGTTAATGCTTCTATTGAGGGCTTATTTACACGGGATAAATTTGTTTGTATTCGTTTTAAAGTAGTCGACCTGATGTTAATTATATTTTGTACAGTTAATTAACAATGAGAACATGTGAGTGATTAGGTTAGTCTCGCACTGTACTAACGTTGTGCACTGTAATATAGTGGCTTAAATCCGAATGTATTACTAGCTATATGCGTCGGCTAGTCTTGTGTCAACATATTACTAAACATCGTGCATGCACTAGGTTCCACAGTATATTGGGAAAGTAAATTAACAATGTGCTGCTCTAGTGAATATTAGCAGTAGTATAATTAATGACTAGGCAAATTAGCATCACACATACACGAGTATTCCATAAACATTATCACCACGATATACCAGAATTCTTTACAATAATTTATTTCACTATTTCTTTGTAATACACAGCAGTGATATCATGATGAAAAAGTATACTGTTCATTTAAAATAGAAAATTTTCCTAAAACAAATTATTGGCATGTGTATTTTCATTTTATCTCTGCATAAACACAATACATAACACTGATAAATACTGTAGTGGTTTAATTATAATTTGCAATGGTAATTTGAAAAACATGAATAGAAATAAAATCTGTTTATTAACAAAAGTTATCAATGTAATTGTCAATTATTTGCAGAGCTATAATATACTGCTCGAAAATACCTGTGCTCGCATAAAAAAAACAAAATGTGATTATTTTGTTGTGTCGCAGGTAATATTTTAAAATGGAAATAAAGTTATTTGATGTATAACCCGCAGATGAAATGGGGTTAGGTGGTTGGAGTGAAACGTTGACATCAGTACGGGAAGACTGTTTCACATGTCAACGTGATTGATGATATTATGCTGGTATATCGTCGGATATTTCAATAAGACTGTCCCGGGATGACAGAGCTTTCTGGTGTAAGATACGCGATGCAAGAAAGATAAGCACATCGCACTCGATATAAAGAGCTGAAATGAAGTCGTCGGAATGAAATAAAGATTATTATTTCTCTTTGATGTTTTCAAGTCGCGTGAAATAAATAATTGGTTTTTTAAACAGTTTCCATTTAAATATTATTAATGTTGTTTCTTGCATAATACATAATTTAGTCCATGTTGTATTTGAGCATTGCAGAATGAGAATATTTGACTGATTAAGATACAAGTTTAATAAACTACGATATACTAAAGCCATTGGTCAAGAGGTTACACTATTTTTGAAGTACGATGTACCATACTTGCATGTAAGTATGATCAATATGAGATATTATACGTGGAATTTAAACCAGACCATATATCATTGTTGTTATTTGTTAACGTAGATCATATTGACACATATTCATGATTGTATTTTGTGTCTGTTATGTATAAGTACGGAATAATATTACGGTTCGAAAGCTAGCAAGATCAGATTCTAAAATTTCTATACCAGGAACAGAATATTACAGCACGAATGAACCATATGAGCTGAAATCTAGCACTATGGAATACGACAAGAGGCAACGTGTGTGTGGGAAAGTGTGAGTTCTTTGCGAAAAGTCTTGTTTATTGACAAGCGCGGAATATATATGCGTATTCAGATCGAATAATCAATCTTCCATTGGCTTGGGCTCAGCCGCAAGACCTGCTGCGTCTGGATTTCAAATAAACTGCACATTTACTTGAGCATACCTATATCAGACGGAGGCTTTACGTTCTGCAATGTAACATTCCAATATATGTATATACGTAAATTCCTCTCCAACCTAGATAAACATATACAAACACAGAGGGATACTGTTGATGTATGTACATGTATATTTTCCTTAGCTGTGTGCACGCGGTCGAATAGAAGGCCATTGACAGAATGTAGGCACCACCCTACGTGTCGAGCCGTGTAAGCTGTCTCGTTTGATGTCTCTATTATTCAGCTAAACACGTTCTAGATGTCTGTGTACCTTTTTGATGTTCCTTCTATAAACGTGAGTGCGTGAAATTTTTGATGGAAAAGCTTTCAGTATTTAATGGCTTTCGAGTATAAATAGAAATGAGATAGTTTCGAGAATGCATTGTCATGTGATGCCTCACAGACAATATGCACACAAGTATTGAAATTTACTACTAATGTTCCCGTATTGTTCTGTTCCTGGATTCCATTCTCTCTCACATGCTTGTCAATTATAATGGAACAATGAAGTACATGAAAAGTACCTGTAGATCCGCTTAGAAATTCGAAGGTACATATTGATAGAAACATACATACCCTATGCTATATTATACTTCAAATATTCGTAAGTGCTAATAAATAATATAGTTGTTATTTACTTTAAAACAATGAACTGGTTTAACATACAGTGAATCAGATGTTTTAATCTTCAAAAATTTATATTTTTCGGAACAACGAGAACTTCCAATTTTATACTGAGAAACAATATTTTTAACATTTTTAATATAGAAATTTAGTATCGTATGTATATTTTGGGAAAAAAATATATTTATATTTTTAAATATAAGTGCACGAACAAAAATATTTGATTTTGCTGAAGCTACATCGCAAAAAGTAAACATTTCGCTTGGTTTTCGGTCAAGTTGTAATTAAATACATATTTACAGTACAATATATTTTTCAACGATAAATGAAAAATAATATTTGTTGTAAATATGAACTGTAGTTGTAAATTGAATAATATTTTATCACATGTTTAACATTGTGCGAAGTATAAAACCAATCTTATTCCTGATTGGATATTTCCAGAACGTGTGAAGGTTACATTTCACGCACCGCAATATGTCCTGGATGGATATCAGTGCATATAAAAGTCTTGAAATTGAATATCAAGTCTGGTTATAAAACGTAGTATGTGCCGTCAAACAAATCACAGGTGAAAATAAGATCGTGTGATCTGAGATCTAGATAAATCACCTTCATTATAGAGCGAGCGACAAAAGGCTAAATCGGAGACTAGCGTCACAACGTAACCTAACCAGCACGACTTGTAACAAAACAGATTCCGACGAACCAGAATTCTTGGAATACATGTACACACGTTTATAGGGGCGTGACTTCCTCCGCAAGCCGTCTTATGGATTCTTTCCATCCTACGGATAATGAAATATATTGGCTACTGTCGGAATAAAATTCGGCAAAACTTTCCTGCAACAAAAAAGTGGAATATACTACCTAGTGCTATTCTATCCGTAGGCTTCGGTTTAATACACGACAGCTGGCTGCCTTTCCTTGTTTGTTTGGTTTAAAATTCCCGATGCAAAACTTTCCACGTGAACGAAATGTTACAGAGCTTTATGTATATACGTTGTGACATTTTATACAATTCGAACAGAAATCATTTATTTTCTTCTAAGATATCTAGGTTATTTCCGAATCTTATTTTCTTACATTCAAAAGTACCTAAATATAATCATAACTCAATTTGTACTTTTAATATCGATTTGTAACATGAATGGCACGAAAAATACATTGTTTCATTCCGTGTAATATTCTAGATTTGATTATACAAATAAATTTACATTAATCGTAAATCTGTTAGCATATAGATTAAATGTTCACAAACAAGTTATATTTGTATGTTTAAAATAATCCATGTTTTTTTGTCTGTACATAAATTATAACACAGGTCTCGACAAGATAAATACAGGTAGATGATTTGTCACCCGAGTGGTAAAATCTGTTATTTTACTGGATCACTAGTTTTTATTTTTATGTTTATTTTCATTCATGGTACATCTATTTACTCCCAAATACAAGCGCTACAGGTTTTATTTTAAAGTGGAAAATATATAGGCAAACAGTGAAACAAAATATTTGTAAATAAACAAATACAAAATGGATAAAAATAAATCATATATTAAACTATACTGAAACGAAGCAAAAGATAAAATTCAACAATAATGTTTATGACATGATATATTAATTTCTTTTGTTAATGTCAATTAAAACCTATCATATTAATTTCATATTCCGTTTCACACAGGAAAGAATTCCATTGAATGGACATATCACTGAGGGAAAATTGTGTTTGCAGTAAACATATTTTTTTATAAGACAAAAAAATTACACAAAGTATTTTAGTAGTTAATGTTTAAAATCCATGTTAAATTATAAAAAGTTAGTATTTATAATACAAGTATAAATAGAAATATTTTTATTAAAATGAAAATAAAAAATATGAAATAATATTATGCCGATTTGGAAAATGTTTTTCTCTGGGATAAAAATTAGAAAATTTTTCTGTATGCTTCCACAAAAATTTAATCTGTCTGAGGAATTTCAAAAAATTTAATACATGTAATCAAACATGAATTAAAATTCATCACAGATCATTTATTACCAAAAAATTTTACAGAAAGTTTATTTTTTTCATTAATAACACCTTCACTTTCCACATTTATTACTAAGTTTGAATAAAAAGATATTAAAATATTTTTTACTACTTGTCAATTCTGGTGGTACTGCAATAACTCATGTTGTTGATTGTGTGCGTTGAACGTTTTATTGGAGAACCATAAAGCAATAATATTTTTCGAGTGTCTTCTCCTGCAAGTTATCGTTATGTGGGACAACGACGCTCTTTCTACAGCAGGGCAGTTACGTTCCTATGTCATGTCTGCCATCTCTCGGTCGGTTTTGGAATCGACTGAGTCCCATGATCCTTATTCGTTTTCCTGGCGACGTTCACAAGGCTTAGAGGAATGTCCTTTGCAATGAGCTGAGCGCACGAACCGAGAAAAGAGATCGGATCGGTATGGGTTTCATCATTGCAGGAATTAGACGGTTGCCGCTTATATAGAACTACATTTAAATGCGGTAAGAGAGAGTGAGGTTATGGGAATACTGGTGTTAACACGAATGCAGCTGAAATAGCTCCGTAACTATATAAAGAAATAAAAGTAAAATGGGTATGAAGCAATCTTCTAGCTTATATTCTGTTTTACCGATTACGGATTAGGGTTTATTATATTTTTTTTTTTCCAGCACTAGATTGTAACCGTTTGAAAGTACGATTCCTTGAATTCTTCTGTTAATAGAACTTACATATTTACGCTAGGTTTTATGTAATACCCTGTTTGCCAAGTATTATTTTACAGAACATAATAAGTATAAGTATTACTGGATTATATTGAAATTTAACAAATAATTGCCAATTTATATTTGTAATATCACTGTATGCATTTGAAAGAATTTTAATCTGAAAACTTCCTAATACATAATTCATGTTAAAAATACGTATAAAGTTATATGGGAAATATGAATTTTCGATACCAAGTGATCTTATGAACCAGAAACTTGGGTTACGTGACAAGATCTAAGTCTAATTTAAAATATATGAAGTTGTAGTACATCTGCTAGAAATCGTGACTAGCGTAGCACGCTGTTCAGAATTCAAAGTACATCTCTCCTTTATCTACCAATATAATCAGAGCTAAATTCGTAACGCCTTCGTGGTTTCCAGAAAAGTCTTTAACCGACGCTGTCCGAAATCAATACGATACATAAACAATGTCTGAAGCACCACGAAGAACCGCAGGAAATGTTCAGAATCTTACTGTAAGACAATATTTTACAAACGGTGTCTGCAATATATCACTCGTTCTGATAGAAGGTGTAAATTTTCGAATCACTAGCTATTCGTACACTGTATGCTTATGTGAACCGCAAATATTTGACACTATTTTATATGGACTTGAACACTAGAACAAATATAACCAATAGGATTTATTGAAAGACATGAAACTTTGTAGTAAAATACTTTCGTGCCATGGGTTATTTGACAAAATTCATCAGGAAATATATTATCTCAGATAAATAAAATAAATCTAACGATAAAAAACAATATACCTATATGTGGTTTACTGGTAAAGCATATTTAATTAAAGTTTAAACGTTCTCCAATATTTTTTACATCTGCATTTATTACACCATTATGAAGTGTAGTCAATTCTTCATCGAGAATGTTCTAGATTTCCTTTACAATGTGTCCTATTTATTTTAATTTTTATAACATTTATACGATTTGCAAAGCAGCAAAAAATAAATTCAGTCAGTAAAATACAAGATACGGATGGAATAAAACTGAAAACAAATAATGAATTAGAAAAATCGACAGCACAATAAATCTGGAAAACTATAACCGAGATTTGTTTCTATTATAGATTCATGTCGCGAGAATCTTTTTATCTTAGTGTTTGAGCAAATTACGAATCTGAAGAAATAGCACTTGTACTTGTAGTAAATCTTCCAAAACTATAACCGATATTTGTCTTCGTTATAGATTTAGATCCAGGCGAATATTTGTACCTAAGATTTTCGTTACATAAATGATACACTATATCACTTAATGTAATTGTATTATCACAGTTTGTTTATAATTATAGTTGCTGAACAGATATCAGTCAATATAGTAATTGTCCACACTCTGGTACGAATACATATAGTTTTTATAACGTGAGTAAATTTATTTGTGATGGCTACGGCTATTGCAAAGTGACATGACGCATGCGCATTTCACATATTCGGTTGGTCAATTTGCGAAGTATCGTTTATTTGGCGTCACCTCGGTTGGCAGCGAGCAATAGACTTTTCAGGTTGTAAAGCATTAGGTCAGGCTTGTGGCTTGCGAAGATCTGTGAGCACTAAATCTTTCTCGGCCGGATAACGGCCTGTGACGGTTCGTTTCCCGGCGGTTGCCCTCTTGCGGCCGCTGTCCTTTAGCAGAAAACGTACGCCAACGAGCGGACCCGTGTTTTTTATCACAACAGATCTAAATCAACGCTGACACCGTTCGCCTCATTGGCACTGAGTTATCAGTCGCATGTTTATTGTTGCCCGAGTCTATTTTATTTTCTTGCAACAGCAAAAAACTATATTTTCACACTTATTTTTTTGCACAAAACCATTAGCCAAGTTATTCTGATAGCAGATAATAATTAATATATGTACTTATCAAGCATCACATAATAAATACAAATATGAAGCACGTCAGTAACATTATACTTCTCGTCCTGAAGCTCAGAACATATTATTTTAGTGAAATTCGAGGTGATTTCAAGAAAATTTTGAAATTTACTATTTTGAAGTAAAATTCCCCGATCCATTCAATAAAATATACCTTTGTTTCAAGACAGAAAAATTGCAATCTGACAAAAACTAACAATAAAAGTAGAATTTCTTTCTCAGAAAAGCCACTCTGTAAATTTGAAAACAAGAGAAATACTATTTGTTTGTTATTTATATACATGTCATATGAAATGTACAACATTCGGAATTGGCAATATATGTCATTTGAAATTACAAACGTTAAATCAGAATTTATAGTATATCTGTGCATGATAATATATTGAAATAACTGATTAATATAACATTTGATTGGGAGAAATTATATATTGCTCTTGGGTAGCAATATCATGTATTATGTTATTATAAATACATACAATTCCATATAGGATAGAGGCTGTGTACATTTAATTCATATAATTTTCGCAACTATATGGCAGACTGTTATACACACAAATATGATGATACACGCGTCAAAAATATCACGTAGAAAAATTTGTTTAGCATATGAAACGACAATAAACATAATTTGTAATACTTTTATCGACAATAAAATATCTTGTATGGCAAATAAGATACTTTTAATGAATTTTACAAACCACGAAATATTATAATATGTTAATGTGAAAATCTGAAAATATTATATGACAAATAAAATAGTTTACTGTCAATTTAACATTGTAAAAATTAAATACAGTTCGGTGTTTCATAAATTATACAATCAAATGAATATGTTGTTTAATTTTGTAATTGTCTATTATTTTTTATTTACAAAACAATTATTGTTAAAATTATGTTATGATGATATCATTAACTATAATATAAGTGATTATTTTCTTTTTTCAGAATGTTAATTAACTTTACGGTAATGTTATATTAATTAGAATAATTGACACTGAAACTAACTCTGTTCTATTGTAATACGAATAATAGTTTCTTGTGTTTGTGGTATTATGTTAGAATATACTTATATAAGGATTTCCTTATATAAGGTTTTCAATAAGTACTGTTAAGGAAATGTCTGTAAATTACATGGGTACTTATTTCCCCAAAGTGACACAAATATGTTTTATTATTTAAATACCCCCGTCAATTCTACGCGCCCTTTTCAATTTTGGTGTCACGAAAGGTGTCCATATTTTAATCTAGTGCGTTTAAGTGAACCGCGAAAATCCAATTTACCAAATACATGACAAAAAAATACCCGAGAAGGTTTATCCGACCACGCGCAGCAGAACTGAGAAGGAACATAAAGAAAATAAAACCAATTTTCTCCGTTGTGAGCCCATGGCACGGGTCCCAGCTAGACTGGCGACCCGAACCCAGCACAGGCCACATAAATTCTCCAGATAAAAAGTGCAGTTAGCGTATTTACGGCATAGGCTCAGTAAGGAAACGGGTCTACACCTCAACGGCACGCACGTTGCAGTCAAGCATTGCGATTTCCTCATCCGGAATAATTAATTGCCCATAAAATATTTTATTTCTCCCCTTGCCTTCACACAGATGGCCACAAACAGCTCATGCCGATCTAGTCATTATGTTTTTAGATGTACAGATTTTTACAAACAAATCACATTCAAATATATTATCTAACACCTAATAGGATACAGTTCGTTATGTATTGAAGATATCATTCAAGAAATACTATAAGTTTGATACTTTAAGAATACTACCATTATGATCATAATAATATTATGAATTGATAAGATTGGTAGGTAAAGTAGTGCTTTATACCAAGTTCCGATTAATTACAATGGATCGATGTGTCACATGCAGGAGATTATTGATTGATAAATTCATTTGTTGGGGGGGAAACTAAAAGGAAAATTCACTCTCAACCTTCGAGCTGATGCCTTTGTCAGCTCAAGAGTCCGAGGGGAATTCTAATTAATCTGTTTGATTTTTCTAGTAAGGAAACCAATTCATGTTGTATCAGTCATTCAAATTAAATTATCCACATAATACGTATATGAAGATTAATATACTCTTATGTACTAACTTAATTACAATTTCTATATAGCTATATTTATTTAAAGGAGTCCATTAACATATAGAATGGAATAAATTGCCGTACATTATTGAAGAAAACCGTAGATAATAAATAAGTTTCTAATTTTGTCATGACATATCCATATCTAACAGTATTGTTACGTGTTCCACTTTCTCTTTCATTATTGATTCAAGGATATTGAAAGCATGTGTAATGGACAACTTTGAAATGTAGATTGCAACTGTCGAAATGCGATTAGAACTTAAGATGATTTGCGCATTTTTTCTCCAACTGAGTAGATTTCGGGTTAAATGCGTTATATTCTGAAACAAGAGATCGTCTGAAACACTTACGCGTTTCGAGTTCGAACCCATTTAGGCTTCAGGCTTCCGTAATCCGCTCCTGATATTCTATCCTACTTCGGTCGAAAGGGACTCCTTTTCACAAACACACTTTATCCTACCCACCTTTCAACCATGTGAATATATACATTACCCGGACGATTCGTTCACCCAAACTTAGGGAAACAGATATACGATGTTTGAGGTCGTTTTCTTATCTTTCGCCTGTGAAAATATGTCCGATTGTGGCGACACAGTAACGTCTTGCTTACGTTAAATTGCAGCTTAAATATTTGTGTCTGGTGACATTCAATCTAAGGAGCTATCTATAATTTAACGATACCGTTTGTTAAAGCACATTTCATAAACAGTTACTGGATTATTCGATTTTAAATTAACCAAGATCATTTAAACTTTTCCATTAGCAAATTATTTATAATAAACATATATTTGCTATGGAATATTATAAAAATTGCCAAAATACATGCTATTAGACAAAATAATATATGATACATATTTTTATTGTGAAGTTTACATTATTTGTAGCATGTCGGTATATATTTTATGTAGCGAGATAGTAGTGGCAATACGTTTGGAATTGTTCGGGTACTAGTAATGTGTTTGATCCATAACTTCACTTAACTAGATAACCCGGTTACATTGCTGTGTACTGCGGCTAACCTCGGAATAGTAATTTGACACATATGTACAACAGTGTTCAGTTACCTAGGAGAAGGACTTATCAGATTTAAAGTAGCACAGCAGCAAATGCATTATGTAATTACGTCCAAATAATTATGGGTAAACTTGAACTAAACAAGATTGGCTAAACATGATATTCAAGTGGATTCTAAATAATGTTATTTAACTTAAGAATGACAGTGTGATCGCAGGAATATAGATGTATCCTGCAAAACCGAAGAAATAACCATGAGTATATAATATAAAGCGGTTTTATTTAACAAAACTCTAAAGATCAATTTTATGATAATGGAAAAATATCAGTTTTGTTTTATTAACTTTTAGTTTTGAGTGGTTTATATTGCAGTGCACTTGCAGAGTCATATTTCAATGTAATTTATGATAAATAATTGTTTTAATAAGAAATATGTCGATATAGTTCAGTTTGGCACAATACGAGTTTATGAATTTGGAAATTCTATTTTATTTGTGTCCTATATAATGTGTAATGCAATAAAACAAAATCAGTTACACCGAAGCTAAAATTTTCTGTGATCGATAAAACTGAAATGTGGGCGGAAAATTTATCAGGGAAAATAAAATAAGCCTGGGACTAACTTCGTAGACCAGGCGTGTCAACTTGAAGAAGAAAAAAAAGCAACATTTGAGTTTGAAGTTAGGTCTAACGAACCAGTAGTTTGGACGCGTTCACGATAGAGCGGTGCCAGTTACCGGACATTTTACCGGAAATGTGAAAAGACTTTAAAATATTGGCACTATGGGTAAGTTTAGTATGCCCCTATATTGAAGTTACTTGAACATCTTGTACCACATTTTTTACTACCGTCATTCTATTACTCGAAATACGACACCGTTTGTTATAAACTCACTCATGTTGCGTTCCTGCCCTCGGTTTATGTGCAATATCAACAATGAAATTTAAGTATTCCTTGAAACTCTTCATATTTTACTACCAAACTACTGTATACGAGTACACAGTATTATCTGAAATTTAACAAAAATTACTGTACTTTGTATTCCACATTTGTATAAATGAAAGATATTACCTAGATTCATATATCTCAACATAATTAATTAAATTGAAATGGTATATTTGATTATCTTTCCACCAAGTTTATTTGATAACAATTTTTATATTATTAAAATTATTCATCACAACAGAATGTCAGGAATGTTTAATGTTTTGCATTTAATTAAAAATACACAGAATTACTGAATGATGCATAAGAGTAATGTTGTTGATGTGAAGTTTCTACACCAAATTAAAATGAAATTCTTCAACTTCCACTTTATAGCACATTCTAATTAGTTTGTTTTAAACATCGCCCAGAACTATACAATTTAATTCGTTCCGCACTCGAGTGCTACGATTCCCTGAGAAAATCAAGTAGGGAAACTTTCTAAACGTTTGTTCCTTTTATGTTTGTTTACTGTGCATAGTGTTTCACTTAGATAAACTGTAAATTAGTTGGGGGATTCACAAACAAATAAATTCTTACAGTGTACTGTTTCAACTATCTGCATTCTACAGTACACTTCTATGTGAATATTTACATAACTAAATAATAAAGCTTGTATTTCATATTAACACTAAGGGCATTGTATATGTATATATTCCACTGCTATTGGACGATGTTCGATGGAAGTCGATCTGGAAAAGATTCCCAAGAAGAAAATTCACTGTTGATATGTAACAAGACGCCCTATCATTCACCGACCTAGCAACTTCGTACGTCCAGCAACTATGCAATAAAAATCGTGAAGTGCATACTGAATACGATAGTGGCGCATAGATTGCCAACGTATGTAAAAAAGTTAAGGGTACTTCTACATACAGGTCAAGGCTTTATGCAGTTATCACGATACCTGACATCTCTCTCAATTCTCCTTAGCGTCAAGCAGTTACCGACAAGTGTCATGTTACCTGTACTCTTCGCTTTCAAATTATATTTACGTCGCAAGACCTAAGGTGTCTAATGGCTGTCTCGACCTTTCCTCAGATACAGGTTACATGTTTTCTACTTTCACGCAATTCAAACGAACATATTATCCCACTCGCATTCGAGTGCCATTTCAAATTTAAATAATTTCAACTGAATGGCATCTACAGTTTTTTTTGTAAAATGTGAATTACTTATACGGTAATGTCCGAGGCGGGAATCGAAGCCACGTATTTTATATAAGGGTGTTATCATGGTTTTTTCTTCGATTTGCAGGAATATTTCTGCGACCACATTGAAAATTTTATATGAAATTGAAAATATCTTTTCTTCAAGAAAAAGCAAAATTATTGATTAAAATTATTATTATTTTTTTACAATACTGTGGGCAGCTATCCTCTAATCAGTCTGGTGTTTATATTATGATTGATGAATAAAAAACACGCATGTATTTCTTTTGAAATGTTATTGTAATTATACGTTCGAGTAATTTTTATTCACAATAAGTAAAATATTCTATATGTTTCCAGAGTTGTGTACGGCTATTGGTTGTGTAATTTAGAGATTTTAGTTTTACTGTAGTGTTCAATATTCGGTTGTATTGAACTGTGTGTGAACAGGCTATAGTTTTAAGCCAGGAGAGATGAATATTTGCAGTTTTGCTGTCGCATTGCAGCATATGCCGACGCTGGGTGCTGCCATCCTGCTGTGTGCGCGACGCACTGGCGTATAGTCCGCACTAACCCTCAATCTAACCCGCAACCATGATCCAACAAAGTCCTTCACTTGCTTCTCGTCGAGCCGCGCTTTGACTTCGGCGATTGAGGTTAATTGCTGCCAAGAGAAACTTCGTGTGTGTATCTGTACGTATCTAATGTACGTACATGTATACATATATACTAGAGCCTCTGTTACATAATAATATTATATATCTTAACCGTATTAGTCTCCTGTGTTTATTCATACGTGCTACGAAACAAGCCCCCGTATTAAACAACTGTATTTTATAGCTCCTGCAAGCTATAAAGGAACTTTTTATTTATGATCGCGCTATAGAATTATCCATAAAATATATATTGCATTTTTACAAGTGAGTAACACGCGTGCGTCTCAGCATATAGTCAGAGAACTGCACAGACATTGTTAGAGACTCGAAACGTTTTATAACTATTTGCATATTGTATTTACTCTTACCGTTTATATTATTCACTTTAATATACATAATAACTGGTATATTTTGTATTCAAGCCATTGTAGGTTTTGACAAGAAAATGTATAATTACAATATTACATAATTGAAACTGTTTTAACAGTCATTATACTTTTTTTCTTGTTCAGTTATGAAATCATATACATGGTATATCGAAGAAAAAACCATGCTAGAATATATTAAAATTTCCTAATCCATGCAACTATAATTACTAGTCTGTGCCCCGTAAGTGCACTGAAATTTCGAACAATCAATGGAATCGCTAATCTGTCGAAAGCAGTGAGGTCCAATAGAAAGCAGTTAATGGTTTCATATATACTACAGTAGATTTGCAGCTCAGTCAAGTGAATACACTTTCAGGCTTATATGACGAGATATACCCCTAGAGGCGCATTAGACCAGGTTTCATCTCATAAATGCTTACAATACTTCCAGTATTTCACAATTTCTAAAGAATATTTACACCAGAGAGATCCAATATCCTCTATGTTTCATTGCAAACATAATGTACAACGTGCATATATAAATAGCTATACGGATAACGTTGCATATTGAACATTGAATATTGATTAGTATTTTATTTAGACAGGTGACGGATACAAACATTTACTGACAATGCAAATATTTACATGGAAGCTATATGTACATGTAGTATATTATTGTACACATGTAACATCTATACAATACGTAGAATCCTCCGGGCAGTAAATATCTACAATAAGTTCGACATGTATTATATTACATTTACTTGGGTTTTGTTTAAAAACGTACTGTAATGTTTTGTTTCTTCATTGAACATAGATTTCCACATTGGTTCAATTGAATTCCCTCACTGGAGTATCGAAGCGTAACCAAACTCAATTGGGTCATGTCGTCACGTCAAGTGCCGGTTGACAAGGATGTCATGAAAGCACTTCACACACGTATGTTGTTCGGAATATTGACAAAAATTCCAAATATATGACGCTCTAATATTGGCCATTCAGTATATAAAAGCCGGTATTCAAATTCTGTGGCTACGAGATAGGACCGTTATGAGAATTGTAATATACTGCTACCTATATATATATATATACTATATAACTAAAATGTTATACCATAGTACTTTTAAATTAATTGAAATGTAGCATGCCACAAGAGAAATATACAACTTGATTCAAAACATCATGATCATAAAATAATAATTTTTTTTTGCCAACTTTGATTATATTAACTGAAAGTAATAAGATTAAAGTTATTCTGTGGACGAGCAGAACATACTTGGATGTAAATGGAAAGTTATATTCGATTGGGCTCCGTTTAGTGCACTAAATTGCGAAAACTTATTAATAACTTCAGTTACCAGTACAGATGGTCTTGTATAACTACACCAATTTATCTCATTGCATCCGGGCTACAAACTTCATTACTGGAGCATCTAGACTAGAGAGATCTATTGCTGCATGTAATGGTTTTATTACATGTATACATGTTATACATACACAGTGCATGTCTGCTATACCAAAGTTGTTTTAATTAATGAAGTATACGTATAAATATGTGAACTGATTTTCATGGGATCGCAGTATGCAGTATTTAACCATCAAAGAACATATACATTTTGTGACACCTGATTTTTTTTATGGTGATACTAACCAGAATACTATTTTTCTACAAATGAATATAACAGAATACAGTGAAAATCTTCAAGTTAATTTTAGCATACTTACATATACTGTGCCTTGCATATCAAAGTTCGTTAATTGATTATATTTCGTCCAAATTATGTTCACTTAATACCAATCAATTAAATTGTACGTTGAATACAAGAGTAGAATGAAATTAAAACGTGGTGGATTCAGTGTGCACGGTAACGTGCTGATATTTGACCGCCATTTGCACCAATACTAGTGCACCCGGTGTCATCTCGCGGCCGATCGCAGAAAATGGAACATCTCAAGCCATATTTGTGGCACACGGCATGAATACTAAACAAGTATTAAATGTGCGCGCACACAGTGAGGACAAATAGAGGAATGCGACCGGGGATGGGAAACGGTCGGGATCTATCCTGCGTCTTTTGTGCCAGTTTAGCATGCGGTACGCTGGGAATAAATAATGGTGAGCAGGGACGTTACGAGACGGCACGCTCGGAACTAAAAACTGGGCCAAATTAAAGAAAATGCAAAGAAAAGCCAGAAATATTATGAGCAAAAAATCCTAAAATTGCAGTTACCCTCGACATCTCAATTAGTTTCAGTGCTTATGAAAAGAAATGTCTTATTTGCGGAGAACTATTCTACTTCTTGTGCTTTGTTAAATGCACCCTTTGATATAAACATTTCTTCTACTGAAGAAATGTTTTCCTTAAAATGTTTTACAAGTGTTATCAATTTCCTGTCATAGAACTTTGTGGTTAATAGTAAAACATACATTATTCTTTAGTTAATTCGAAAACAATTGTAATACAAAATTATTAAGGACTATTCCTAAAATAGCAGTAAGATAAATTGTTTACTAACACAGTAATAGTTTTTCGCGCTTCATGTCGCAAATCTGTCTACATATAATTAAGTCTGATCATCTGTATAAGAACAAAGTATTCTTTGTAAAAACAAAACAAAAAAAATTAATCTCCTTACTATATAAGCTTACACATGTACAAAAAACCTCATAGTTTGCATATACAGAAAAACATTTGTAGAGTGAGTGGTAAATAAGATTAAAATAATGCTATTAAGTCTCGTAGTATGTATTAGTGTGTACCTTTTGGCTGCTTTAATTTTCAGTTAAAGTTTCAGCCAAATAATTCATGTATGCAGTTAGCTTGGATATACATATGTAAATATAGCATTATTTTCTCGATTGAATTGAAATATCGAATTGAATGAAATAGTAATATTATATTCTAATGATGATGAATAAATGATGAATTTATGAAAACGACGACTGAAAGAAAATGCAAAAAACTTCAGATATTCTACTAGTTCTACTCTAGCTAACTTTGTAACAGTTTGTCAAATATACATATATTTCAAGAAGTACTAAATCATTTTATTTCTGCAGGCAAAATTTTATTCAAATTATAAATGGAATATAGTGCCTTTATGTGCTTTTGAAATACGAGTATATTTGAATTTTCAAAACTATACTAGTTTACATAGTTTGTGTCATATTTCTATAACATTTCCTTATTCTTCAAATAACTTTTCTAACATAAACTTAGATACTTGAATATATTGAAGTATTTAATAAGAAGTAATATTTATTTTAAATTACTCTTTGCTTTATGTAACCACTAATTTATCTTTTTCCAGAGTTGTTTATTTAGAACATAAAATTCTCGCAACTGTTTCATAACTGCTACAAACTCTTTGAAAATGTTTCCTCATGAAATAATTAATTGAATTAAAAGTAAACTTTAGTATTTCTCGCAGAGTGCATCGGAGGAAGTCACTCGTATTATAACGGAGACAGCTTGACATTTACATAGCAATTAATTACAATATATAAAGGTTTTCCAAAACTCTACATATTTGTTAAGTTAATTGCAATTCAGAAATTGAAAATTATAAAAGACAGATCTATTCCACTGGGCATTGCGACTTCACGTAGCTCATTATTTAATCGGAAGATTGTTTATCACGAATTTCATTTATGCTGCAAGGTAAAGAAAAGAATATTGCTTGCAGCATTAATTTGTGAGCTCGAATTTTGTTCTTGTTTGTAAAAGTGCCATGTAATTAGCAAAACTTAGGTGCAGCGGTGTTGAGCTTAATGCTTCTCGTTATTAATTAAGTGCAAAAATTAGTCTCACAGATATTTACGGTAAACTTAATTATCTACTATTTACTTCAAACATTTTTAATTTAGATCACTGAATTAATTTCCCTCCATATAATATTGTGTACATGGTAAGTAGTTGAATCTGATGATTGATTCACAATTTTGTGTCAAGGCGTTTGTCTGTACTTTGGTTTTCTTTGTGCGTCACACAAATATGAAGCACACAGCAATTCCGACCAAGCAACACTGGAATGTATTAAAACATCCACATAAATATTGAAGTAGAACGTTCTGTTCCACTATATAAACTCCAAAATATAATGTTGTTCTTTCCTTTTATTACAATAACATTCCATAAAACTTGATGGTTCCAGACTTGTTTCTACACAACGTTAGAGATCACGACCGCTATGTAATTGTTTTTGCGGTTACGTTATTGGTAGAAAACCATTGTCAGCTTCTATTTTCTATATAAATCTTTAAAAAGTTTTTTTATCATGGACACTATAATAGTTTTAATCAGCGGTAGAAAAGTTTTTACGGTAGTTTAGGAGGAATATAAAAGTTGATATTTATGAGTCATGACAAAATAATGTCCTTGTATTCTGTACCACACACTATAATTTTGTTCATGTGAACTACTGACACACAAATACTACCAGCATGAAATTCCCTAGACAAATATTACATTTTACGATCACATAATTTACAAGCGTCGTATGTACGTATTTAGACGCTGAAATTGACAGTACACATTTCGAAACACATTTGCAATATACGTATGTAGGTAGTTTAACCTTTTTATCTACTATGGAGAATGTAAATCTATATTGACTTGTTCCTGTCTGTTTCAACGAATCTCAAACACGTCTTGTTAGCTCCATGTTGTATTGTCCGACTTGTTTGATATTGCTTTTGCTTCTCGGACGATTTATTTTTCTGCCCAGCACTGTAAAATCCCTGCGGTACCGAAAACTCAATGTCTTTTTCTGTTTCCCCTAGTGCAGAACTTTGTAATTTTATTGCTTTTATCCGTGAACATGAAATATGAGTCTTGTCACTTAGCTACTTTTTGATATGCCACTGCAATATTTTTCAGCACACGTACATACCCAAGTGGTTTAAACATTCTGTTTCCAAACTATAGATGGTGGAAATTTTAAAATTTCCTAAGTGTCGGAGTGACAAATGACGTAGTTCTCTACAACAAGTAAACCATTCCATTTATTTTTTCCTCCTAGACCGTGTACTTTGTCCAGCAGTGATAATCCAAGGGTGAAATCGATAATCATCAGCTATTAGGGCGGATACGGTATAAAGAACATCAAACAATAGCGTCATTCGGGCTGGCGTAGCTTTTCCCATGATATTAGATTTATTACGTGGTACGAAGGTGAAATCCGGATAACTGTTTGTTGCAGGTATCAAATTGTATTGCGCTAAACTGAAACGAAAGGGAGAATGTTTCGTGGTTAGGATTACGCCGTTGACAATTTGGCTGACAGCCAGCAACTGTACACAGTACCCTGTTTTACTTTGGGATCTTCCGTTTCCCGAGGCTATAATTGAAAAGCATCCTTGAAATATTTCGGTCATCCGAATACCGCCATCTCCCCGAGCAACTCGAAACGATTAGGCGTTCGTCTATTGCCTATTGAATGCGAACAGCCATGTCGCGTGGAAAATCTATCAGTATTAAATCTTCGTAGAACTTAGAACTTACTGACTAAGAAGACGTGGTTTTAAATTAAATAAAATGAAGCAAATTTTCTAACCGGATGGTTTCAATTGTTCGCACATCACATAATACCGTGGTATCTGTGACATAGACAAAGCAGATATCGTTGGTGAAATGGCCGAAGGAGACGAGGTGACAGTGAAGCAGTTGACAAGGAACACGCGGCCGCGCCAAGTGAGTCGAGAGAAATGGTAATGTATGTAAAGGGCCGGGAAAGCAGAAGGTGCACCGCAACAGCACCAGGCGCCAAACATCCCCGACGCGATATTCCGCCCGTTGCCTCATTGGCATCTAGCGCATCTCATTTCCTCCAGATATATATATAGAAGACGTATATTCGCACACAAGTAAAACTTTTTTACTCTGCTTCTTTCTACTTCGGCTGGCTTTGTTTTCTTACGACAACCACTTCACGGAAATTTCTTTTCACGAAATATGTACCTTCCCAGTTTCATAGTAGTCAGCAGTCACGTTGTATTAAATACCGGAACAATTTGTTTTCAGAGGAAAAACTCTGTTCTCGATCGTAACTTGGGCGTCGCTCAGTTTCAGCGCGACTAAAGCGGAACCAATTAATAAAAAATTCCTCACTTAAGTCTGCCGCATCAAATAAATTCACCTTTATTATTTCTACGCAGAGTTTGTTATTTATCTTACGCACTGAAATGATTTCTCAGTGGAGAGTTTAGATACCACAGAGCTAATTTAATAACATAATAACAAAGCAATAAAATACAAGATATAATCAGCCGTCTATTCAAACATAGTCCAGTCTTTTCTATAAAGTCAACGAATCAGCTTCATCATTAAAATCCAAACAAAACAAAACGTATGACTGGCTTAATAGTCCATAATTCTATATAGTTGTAAAGGAAATCAGCAGCGTTATATTTTTACTCATTAACATTTTATCTGTTTGCGAGGTAAAAATTTTTCTTTCAGAATATTTTCTCACATTACATTTTTGCTAAATTTAATGCGTGTATGAAATTAGTGAGTTACACTTTAGTTCAATTACGAGTTTCAGTTTAATGAACTTCATGTCAGTTGCAAACTCAAATTCCGTGAAACGGGCCTTGAAATTGACTGGAATGAAATTGCCTCTAATGGATTGTAATGCTGACTCATTAATTTTCAATATTTAATTATAACAGTAATTTGTAATTTAAAATGAATTCAGCTAGGGAGGATTATGTAAAAAATGTAATAAAAGTTCTACGAATTGCAATGTTTTTTCACTTTAACTTTGTGGATGGAAATCTGAAACTAAACCGCTCTTCCGATCTCAGTTTGTATCTTTTTCTGGTGTGATTCACAGTTGTTTTAGAGCAATTTCCTAAAGGAAAAAGTGTTAAATTTTCGCGTATAGTTGAAATTCTAAGCTTCTAACTTTTTATTTTCCTTAAAATATACAGTTTGATTTTTTCCATACCTGAATTATTC
>JAGJTL010000039.1:3565442-3582117 GCA_022063505.1 Calosoma granatense
TGTGTATACTGAAATCTTTTTAAACAATTATATAAATATATACATAAGACTAATTATAAACATAACGTTAACACATCAAGGAAGATAAGAGCTTACTAGGTAAATATGAGAACAGAGAGATTTAACTCTTATAGTATTACTAATCTCAGATTTGTAATAATCTTCAATGTTGCAGGCTATAATGAGAATTTGCATACCATTATTTGAAACGTTCAAACTGGATTTTATGGAAACAGCAACATCTTCCAGGTTATAACATTTGACTATTGAATTCTTCAGTGTATGGAGTACATTTATGGAAGTATTACACGATGAGACGTGGCTCAGATCTCAAATACTGAGTTTAGATTAGATAGTATCTGAGAGAATGTGTGTGTGTGCGTTTGTGGTAATCAAGAGGAAGCAACAGCAGTACTAGGAGGGGGGAAGACTGGTACGTGCGCGAACAGAACTTATTTGAGGTTTAGTAGTTGTGCACATCTGCCGATGCTTTGCGCCACTGGAAAGGGTGTGAAGTGTCGACTGGGGGATTGTTAGCTAAACACCCATCCCATCAATGTGGCCAAGGCACCTTCGGGAACTCGCAACAGAAAGCGTCTGGAAGGAGTGTGAACAGGGAGGTGGATATCTGAGCATTGGGCCAAGGACAACGGGTCGTGCTTATCAACAGAATGAATCATGATATTCGTCTGAAGAATACGATGGTGGGAGATACTCGTGGGACATATTACTCCATCGGCCTGCCGGCTACAATACAACACATTCCTGCATATGACTTCCGGAAAACCAAGGCATGCTTAAACTTTTTCCACTGTATACAAAATCTTATCGAGGTCATAGGAACTAAAGATGTTGTCGCTAGAAAAAATCCTGAATTGAATACGCTCCGTTGTTATCAGATAATTAAGAGGTTTTAAAAAGTGCTTCATTCATCAAAATGGTGACAGCAAGATAATTAACTATCCTTTTTATATAGTAGTTTTTTCATCAAAATAAATGTTGAGCCAGACAGACTTAATTTCTATTTAAATTTCGTCAGAAAATAAAATAAAACACTTCTTAATTGAATCAAGGGTGCAAAAATAATGGTTTGTGTTCTTTGTGTTAATTTCCGTTTTAAAATTAAAATATGGAAACGAAAAATTGCCAAAAGCGCCTTTTGTATACGCAGTGTATATTTTATTTATGAAATTATTATTTAAATGTTATTGCTAAAATATTTTACCTGTTCATTATTATTCTTTATCATTTAATAAATAACTCTCTGAAAATGGTCATTAGCTATTAAATATTCATTAATTAGTCTACAAAGGTAATATATATTGAGATGATTAAAAATTTAGTATTAAAAACAGTAATATTGAGTCATTATCAGATTAAAATTTTGAAAGGAAATACGAAGCTTTATATATATACATACACAATCTTATGGAAAAAATGTGATACATTAACGAGAGCTACTTGATATTCACCCTAGTGTATTATCTCCGTAAAACTTCGTTAAAAATGTATTGAGTGAAGGAAAGAAGGTCATGGCTAGATTGCATCGCATACTTAAACTAACATATGAAGAAGGAGCGTCGTCGCCGGGAGTAATATTTTGGAGAAAGATGTTTGCTTATTAAGTATAATGCGGGTACAGTAAACACGATTTCGTATCCCGGCCAGCTACTCGCGTACGCCGTTATATCCAATTTGCATGCCAAAATCGGCTTACGCGCCAGAGATCGTGCGACTTAGCGATGTCCGAGAATTTAAGAACAAGTAGAATTATAAGGACAGCTGCGTATTAATGCCAAGTTTAAAAGCATGCTAACCCTTAACACAACATACATAAATCATACTCATGGTGGCACTCAAGCACATCTTGCATTCGTAACCCTTCCCAGCATAAGATAAACCTCTACTACTATACTTTATCACCTCCGGAAATTATCAGATGCTCACGTCTTGTATATATTCATATTTACATCAATATTTGTACAACATAGAGTCGGCATTCCGTGTATGAATATCAAGTTATAATTTATTTTTTACGTATATTGATATTTTTTCGTTTTATTTATTTTTTTTTGGTGTTATGTTTTCAATCACTTTTATTTTGTAGCTTCGTTTAATACTACATTTCTCATATACAAGTTTCTAAAATGAAGAAATGTTTAACGAACCTTCTTGTTTGCTGTTCTGCCTGGAATCATGAACCTCCGACACGTGCATGTATGTACGTATGTAGCCAGGCTATTTCAAGAGTAAGTTCCACTTAAGAAGTTTACCTGTGAAAGTGTAGTAGGTAGTATATATTAGTGACGAACAAGGAGCATACATCAATACTAAAGTTGTGATTAACTTTTTAGTTCTAATGGGAATTTACTAACGTTTTAATTAACTTAACAAACTTCTCGCAGTAATCAAATCAACGGTTAACTTGCGGTGCAAACTACATATATTGTCATGGTGATAAAAAAATATTTACTATAAAACTGAATTAACAAATATCTAGATGATATTTATATAAAACAAATTATCTACCAAAAATGCAATATTCAGTTTTGCTGTATGCAACGTAACCTAATTGATCATGTTTAATTATGAACAAAACAAAATTCATTTAAACGAACAGTTCGATTTACCAGAAATAACATGTATTGTGAATGTAATGAATATTATTTTTTTAATAAAATGTTTTCCATTTCATTGCTCATTTCAGTAACAACAATTATTTAATTCATTATTATTTAATGGACTCAATTATTCATGGAAAAATCAGTGAGCATGCATATAATGGTATTGTGTAGAGTGGAGAGGTATACAGATAGTTAAATAAATAATTAATCGTAGTGAAATTAACTGTACATAGAGGTGCATCAGATACAGAGGCATTTAGTAATGTACTATTGTTATACGACTGTGTAGTGCCGTATGTTACACTATGATTCATACACGGCCTACATTTGTTCTGTTTGTCATCACTTATGACAAGTTAATAACTCCTAGTATGTACCAGAGCCCAGGGAATAATGTACCGTGTACATGGCTTAGACCGCATCGTTACCAGTCACTCCTCCTATAATAGTATTCCCGCAAATTCAGATCTGTTGTAAAATTACATACTTCACATACAGACATTCCACGTACTAATTTGTCTTGATTTGTCTAATACATTTCATATACGTATGTTAACTATTTGCGTACATTATTAAACAAGAACATTGCTGTAAATTATTACATACATGTATCGTATATGTGTTATTCATTCGGAAATGAATAAACAAAAGTGTATATACGTATAATTAACACATCTAGTTTGAAACTGTACGCGGTACCTGTTTGCTATGAAATGAATAATTTAATTTAATTTAATAATGTTCAACTACAAACACAAATGTTGGAATACAAAAGTGCTTTGTAGTCAAATAATGAAAACGTGGTTTTGTAAAAAGTAAAAATGATTTAATAACAAGAGCAATGCACTTGACGGGCCGCATTTTCTACTAGAATGTGTATGCAGAATTATAGGATTAATTTACCTAAGTGAATCAGAATAAATCGCTGTAACCCGACCCCACAGCAGTGCGAATGCACGCAAGTTGTTGAACACAAGGCGATAACAGCGCTGTCCCGCGGTGAAATGTTGAAAACACATCTGATGTGTTTTGTTCGAAGTAGATGTGACAGTATAAATCAAAGCAGTGGGGCTTGCTCTTGTTTTAATTAAGCGTAAGAAAGTCTCATTATCACTAGAGTATACATTACACGTATTTCGTCATATACATATAAACAGATGTGTATGTATTTATACGTGTTATATTGAAATTAATTACTGCATATTATGTAGTACATAAAGTTTTACTTTCAAAGAAGATATAATTAAGAAATTTTGAAATATGCATATAAAGCTACTTTATAAGTACATATTTTCTATTAGACACGTTTGTTCATTTTTAATTAAATACGATTACTAGCATATTGTCGTGGTTCTTTGAATCGAATGGGTGTAGTCATTTCATCCCTTCAACCATTGTGAATCTGTCTTTTTTTATTATAAGAAGATTTATTCATTAAAATTAATAATATGAATACTTTTTAATTGAATGTGTTTATAAAATGCCTAAATAATTATTAATAATTTTTTTTTAATTTTCATGGCTAATTTTTCATCCCTTAATGATCTATTTCCTAAAAACATCTGAAATATAATTTAGGTTTCATAATAATTTTCATTTATTATTTGTTGCAGACGGGTAATTAGCATTGTTTTCTTCTATTATCTTTTTGATTCATTACTTTCAAATTGTCTTCTTTGTTTCTTTTTTTTGGGCAAAACAATCATATTTTTTCATGAATTAACAAAGGTTACAATATTTTATTTTTAGTTATTATTATAAATTCCATCTTGTAGAAGTATGTGCATATTTGCTATTTGCATGAAGATGCTATCAGTCAGATGTTAATTGTAGGTGACATGAGTCAATTAGTTGATGGCGGCACTGAGAGGTCTGTGTGCTTGTAATGTGTGACGTGTGTGAACTAGAAAAGTGGTTCCGACTTACAGTGCAGTATTCAGTCAGCACTTTTAAACGTAATCCGTCACCGACAGGGCACCTGTGACGTTGTGTATTTCATAACAACACCCATTTATCATCCATGGTACCGTGTGTACAAAGCCACGTACTTAGATTTAACATGTACGCCCTCATTTCAGCGTATACCACGAAATACTAGTCCTTGTAAACTTCAGTAATGCACACATAAACGCGACTTCCAACGAACGATCGACAAATATTTGTATTTCGAAACATGGATATACTACCAAGTCAACCGAGCCAGACTGATTCAATAATTACCACCACAAATGCCGCGAGTTATTTACTCTATTCGTTACAACGTTTTTATTCCAATACCATTGCATAAATGTGTTTATTACGTAGGTATATGTGTAATTATATTTTATATGAACCATGAGAATCATCATTTCCCAGAATATATGAAGCTAAATTATATTAAACAGTAAATTTTGCCAGATAAGTTTATTTGCTTGTTAACAAATGAGAATGATATGCTTTATAACGAATATATGTACATATTATTGCATTCGTATTAATATAATACAATAGTATCATGCTTACCGTATGCATATTCATATAATTTCCATATGAGTCCATTTATATTTGGATCAAAGTGAGAATAATCTCGGCATTTTCATATTTGCAAACATCAGCATGTAAATGCATATTAAATCGTTTGAATGATATATGGACTTAATAACCGTGAAGGTTGTTTACAACGAAATTTCAATTTCAAATGCACCAAGAAGTGAACGTATGTTACGGTCTTCAGCTTGACATTTAATCTTACAGTTTGCAACATGCGATATTATGAAGGAGAGCGATTAAAATACAAGGCTCTATCATTTCTATTACTTTGTGCTTTTATACCCTGTCACTATGTTCGTGCCGTACCAAGGGCAAATATTCAATGTCAAAATCAGCTAACTCCATATTCTGCAGTAAAAATTGCTTACTTATAATCACTCCTACATTTTTATATAAATACAGCATGTTTTACATGTTCCTTTGCAGAGTTATAAAAGAGTTTTCCCTTACAAGTTTTGCGTATTTCTCGAAGAGTATTCGTATTTATTTTTCTGTTAAATTAGCTTACGTTTTCACGATCCATCTTCGCAAGAGAGGCGATATTTTTTCAGCAAACGTGATCTCTCTTACATGCTTTCAAACATCTAATACAATTTTTTTTCTTGATGGAAGGCTGTTATTAAGATGATATTTCATTCGTCAACAAATGTTTTCGAGAAAAATACTGAAGATGTGTGAGATTTAAGAGTAAATCCACTGGTATTGTATTTTATATATAGCACTTAGTATGAACAAATCGTGAATCATACAATTTTCAATATTTTATATATTTATGTGTATTACAGCTTTAAATTACTTACGTTATATTTTAAATTTTTTATTGTATATCTAATTTGTATTCAGTTTAGTAGATGAGTTTAATGATGTTTTATTATATTTTAATGTTCCTACATTACACATTTCGATGATTCTTGTGAAATTTGCATAAAGGAATGAGAATGAGTCGTTCGACAATGAAATTATTAACAATAATATAATCCTGAAAATTGAAAGGAATGGAATTACGGAATTTGCAAATACCGTTAAAATAGGTTCCGCAGTGTATTACTGAACACGTCTGGTAAATCTACCGATTTACTCTAGAACACAGTTTAAAGTTTCGAGTGAAATGCGAAATATATGTGATTGTTGGAATACTACAACCATGAAATTGCTAGAAGCAATACTCTAACAGTGGTTTTACTCGGTCACTTCGTATGTACCACATTTATGTAGAGAGGAAGTTCTCTAATAACATTTAGTTGGACATATGTACTTAACATACTAAGTATTTACTTACAACAAAAGTTTTTAAAAATAAACCAGCAGTAATATGAACCCATGTTGCTTAATAATGTAATATAATGTTTATATATATAAATGTAATGTATGTATTCTGAAAAATACTTTTCGTACATTAGTATATAACAAAAGTATGTTACCCGGTATATACGGAAAATTATTAAAAAATTTATTCTATAGTCGTACAATTATTGGATAACAAAGATATTATTGTAACGGTATTTCAAATGTCACAAATTCCAAATATTAAATATTGTGTATTTTATATTACTATTGATGATTCATTTTAACATATTCGTGAAAATCTTACAACCACTAGTGTTGCGTATATGTATTAGAAATTTTAAACTGAAATAACTCTTTTTATCAAAAGATTGCGTACCATTTGATTTATAGACCAAATACGAAAATAAAAAAGTTTTTTTTATTTGTAACCTGAAAACAAATCTTTCAAACTTGAGATATTACCTCCGAAACATTTTTATAGCCATGTAATTGTAAATCCGAACTTATCAACTTTGTAGCATATATTCCAAAAAACAAGTTAGTAGTACTGATATCTGATAGTATATTGTTGGTAGCCTTGATAAAATAACAGAAAAAACTGCAATTTTATTGTGTACGTGCCCGATGAACGAGCAGCGTCGCGACGCATAAATAAATTAATTGTTTTTCAGCATGACCTGTATATGTTTTAAAGCGTGAGATATTCCTGCATTCACTGCATCGCACATTTATCATGTTACACTGCAGATATATTCGTACTGTATGTTGTGTTCCGGGACACACTATCTGCATGATTCCGATAAACCTCTTGTCCTTTTGTTCAACGAACACAGGATTCAGTCGGTTGGTTTAAGGTTTCTTTATCAAGCGATATAATTAATTGTTTTAGTGTAGCTTAATGGATTTTCATACAACCAGTTTTGTGCAATAATAGTACAACGTACATTACGGTTAAATGAATGTTGTGCATATCATTTTCCCAGCATTTATCATAACTCATTATATAATTTTATGAAATACTAACCAACGCGCATGGATCAAATTTATAAATATTCATATATAGAGCAAACAAACAACTAATATAATTTCCATCTCGTTAAAATCAAACGATTCAGAGTAAACTAAACTATTTAAACGTTATTATATTATATGTTTATTAACAGATATCAAAAATTTTATAACTTATTCACTGAAAACATTAGAAGATAGTTATTTTCACATTTATGAGTTGAATATGTTATGTAGATATTCCAATTACACCCAGGTACAATTGTATTTCAGTAGTCTTTTAAGTTGCACATAAATACAAAATATTGCATTATGAACTAAAATGTCTTTATAAATAATAGAAAACAGTTTCATTTGTTTTACAAATGGTTCTGATACAAGAAAGTTGAATACATTTTAGCTTTCAAGTTTATTTTTCCCTTTTAACTGTAACCATACAAATGAAAATGAGTTTCATTTATGTTAGTATATTGTCACAATAAATAACAATTTTTCAAAAAAATGAAAATACGGGCGAAATCTTTATTTTTTTTTACTTATTACTTCTTTAATCTCAATAAAAAACTATATTTAATACATTAGAATAATATCAAATATTTTTTCTGTGTGTATGTAAACAAATAAAATATCATATGATTGTCCCCTTAAAGCGGAGGGTCTCACAGTCATTACTCTCCTAGATTTAGATAGAGATAAGTTACTTAGGGTGGGCCGAAGTTTCTTTATCTTTTAAATATCCGCAAAAGTTTGTTTAGAAAATATTATCTAATCCAAAAATGTCTATGATTTTTTATGATGTCTAGACTTAATCGTTAAAAGAGTTCCGTATATATTTTTATCTTTAGTAAAAATTACACAACTGATCAAGTGCATTGCTGTTTTATGAGGATAAAACATATGAAGAACCACTTCTAGTCTGTAATTATGGGAAGTCAAGTATTGCTTTCTTTATGCAATTTTTTACCTTCACTCCTGGCGAGTAACAACAATTCTGTATAAAATTTCCTGCAAGCAACACTAACTCTAAAATTCAGCGTTAGTTGCTAAGTAAACAACATTAAGCTAGGCGAGCAGTATTAATTAATATTTTCCGAATAATAACAACAACTTTAATCTTGTATTAGTTACTATAATATGAACGCATCTTCCGCATTCGTATTCAACGTAATTTCTTTGTAATTCAGTGTTTTGTAGACAAATATACATACAAATGGTCTAATTTATTTATAATAAATTAGTTGCATAGTCGGTCTCCTCTTTACATTATCAATAATCGTTTTATATTTGGTGCAGCCTGTCAGTATTATCACAGTTATTCTTATACAGTTACCTGATTTAAAAGGGATGGAAAAGGATAAAAATAACTCATTTACTGACGCAAACCTTTATCTTTATATCCTCAGTGTTATATAGAAACGATATTGTATAATGTTAGCAAAATCTATCAAAAATATACCGCCATGTATGAATTATATAATAATTACAAGTAACTCCCAAATAATTATAATTATTGTGTTCTAGCTATCGCAATAGTCGCACATAATGAAACTAATTATTTTTAATGACGCACACAATTGTTATACTAGAGAAATTATTTTGATGTTTAAATTTGCATTATACATTTTATATATATCATGAGGTAGAATATTTGACAAGTAATTATTTTTCAATAGCCTGAAATCCATTGTGATCGTGGTTTGTCAGGAAAGTAGGTCGCCGCATATAGTCCGTATATTGTTATTAAAAATTAAAAGGCACATTTCGGTCCCAATGTTTGGCAAATGACGCAAAAAGATTACTACGGGCTTCGGTTATTGTCGTCGGGGGAACTCTTTCAAAACGACTCTTCATATTCAACGACCCTTCCACGACAGACGATGTCATCTTGAAGAATGTACTGATACGAGCTCCTTTGAAAAACTACGCACAAGAAGTAACGTTTTTGTGCCATCCGCAAAAAAATACTTGTCTCCGATTGATTGATATTCTTGCCTTGGACAAAATGCATGCAAACAGCTCTTGGTCTTCACAATCTCTTGGAGTCACGCCGCTTTCCAAAAGGAAGACAATCTACTCACAACATAATCCAAATCTGTGTGATAAAAAACAGACGAAAGTTTCGGGATGTTTCACAAAACAATTTGTCTGGATGCCTACAACGGAGATAAAACATTGACGAGTTTTAAATGGTCCAGTTGAGGAAGGACTGCTGTTCTTTATTATACGAGTATATGAATTACGTATGTTTCATCCCAAGTAGGTGAATCGTATGTCGCTTCATTTGTTTGTACTGTGCTCTACTATAGAGAAAATTTTGTCATTACAACTGTATTCATATTAAAATGATAAAGTACAACAGAAATGTTGGTTATACAACATAATTAGTTACACTATTCATCCAGGACACTTCTTTCTAGATAATTAAATTTTAGTATGTAAATTGTCGGTTACCCTGCTACAACTTGGTACTTGAAACCGGAAAATATAAATTATTTTTACTTGAGTTATAATACTACCAGTCTTTGCTTACTGCTACTTGCTTTATAAATCTTCATGCAAAAAAGAATGTGCGTCCTTTAAAAATAATGAAATAAAAATTGTATGTTACAAACGAAAAGAAATAAAGAATGGATATATACGTTCTTTTTTTATTAATTTTTCAATAATATTTTTGGAAAATAAGTTGGTTTGTATATACTTGTGTTTGTTATTACCCACAAACAATACCATGTAATTATGTATGTAAACCGTAAATCGAATTAAAAATTTGCTATACCCGACCCTGTATTGGAGGGCAAGAGATACCCAGCCGTAAACTTTCACATAATTAACATAAAGTTTACGAGGCCATTGAGCATGTTCCATAAACTAAGTTATAATTAAAACATTGAATTATACATGCTTCATTTGAATTGTATTAAACTAGCTGTTTACTTACATAAATAATTGTTACTAAAGTAATAATATACATGTATAAAATAAATATAATATATATATTTTTTTTTCAAATAACATTGTTCCATATTATAACACATAAATATGTAGGAATATGTGAAGTTTTCGTTATATTTTCCGAGGTAAAAGTAGGACATACAGTATTGACATATTTAGAATCCTGCCAGCTACGCATAAATTTCCACAACTAGTGACACCATCTCGTGTGGATATACTTTCTTCACACGTTTTTCTCGGTGTCAACATCTGCTTCTGAATAACTAAACAGTTCCGTTTTGACATAGATACATTTTATTTTCTCCTCTTCGTGCATCCACAATTTTACACGTGTCTACGAATTCACAAGAGCATTGAGTTTAATTAATTTGACATGAAATACAACGATGAAAATGGAATTGTGTAACTTCGGGGAATTTGTAATATTTATTAATACAATTTATCAGATATAGCAATTAAAATAAAGACACATAAAATTACCATTTACTTGATTGTTGTGCATACCAAAGTGCTGTTATGGGTATATTCTATTCAAAGTTATCAAAAATCACAACTTGTGTTCTAAAAGTTTTGAAACATAAATTCAACCATTAATTTAATGAAAAGTTTCGCTTCGTGGTATCATTGAATTAGACAAATAATTGGATAGTGGCCACTGTCAGCTGGTAGATATCCAATAAATCAATTGATAGAGAGGGTATGTAGCGTTACGTTAGACTAGGATTAACGGGACTGATTAGCTGTTATCAAAACCAACGGATTGCACAAAGGACTAGAATCACAATCGATCGAGTCGAGTGGCTTATTAATGGACGTTTTAAGTAACGGATTGTTTGTGTTTGATGTGGGTACTGCTGATGACTTTCGCATTGTACATTAGCGTGCATCTTACTGTTTCTACCCTATTCTACTCTTACCCTTTCTTCTACGATTCCGTTGCACGTTCTTTGCGTCATCAACAGCGTGAAATTAGCAGTGAGTTACGAACAAATATCTGAACCTGGCCGGGTCGCCGTCGTCTAATGAAGAGGGCCTTCAAATCAACTTAGGTGAGTTTCTCTACCGTGTTTGCAGTTTCTGCGGTTTCCAGTTTCGCTGACGAACGAGATTTACAACAAAGAAGAATTGAATTATATCGAGTTTTTGTCCAATTTGCAAAACAAATATGTTACTCAAGCAACTAAGTTCAAAGTTCTTGCTAACGAGTAAGATCGTTTTTCGTTAATTTTTTCTTCCTGAAAATCTTAAGACGTTTGAATTTAACATTTTCTCTAATTAAGTTTATGTTCTTATGGTAAAACACATCTCCATAAGGGAAAGAATTTCTATATTGATTCTTCGACATTTTGTATTTAATCTAAAATTATATTTAAACATAAATAAACCGGTAATGTATTTATTTTAGAATGTTTATAAATAACATGTTAGGACAAAGTGTATAATATTATATTTACGTATATTACCTTTTGTAGAACATTATTATTATAAAACTGTAGAAGTTAGTAGACGGTCAATGAAATTATAATGCTCTCAGCGGTCAGCCAAACATTGAAGCAGCTTTATAGCCGTAAGGGTTTTATTATTATGAAAATGAAAGTTTTGTACATAAGTACACCCATGTGAGAAATTATCAATTTATATGCCATAAAGTAAAAGGCTTAAATATCCATAAAACGTGTTAAATTAATTCCGAAATTTTTCATCATTTTTATAGTGCAACATCATATTAAATTTTATAGTTTATGGCGGATTATTTCAATCATAGTAGTTATAAAATATCACTACTGAATTTTAACTACTTTTGGCATTTATAAAAATAGTATATTGAATAAAGTTGATCATTTTACTTCAGCTACAGTAAATAAAAAAAAGTACAAAATATTCATTAAAAACAGATTGGTAAACTTACTACTAGGGGTTCAAGGTATTCCTGTGAACGATAGAAGTTAAGTGCCATATTAAATGTCACATGACTCTTATATCACAAAAGATATCAATGCTAGACAAAAACACCGTCTAATATTTCACAGATATAAAAAAGATAGTTAACAAACTGAAAAAAATACACTTTTACTAATCTGATGACCCTAAAACTAGGTATAGGTATCTCTATACAACGAGATGGTTTATATATAACGGTTCAATAGGTAATTATTACAATATTGTCTAAATTTCCAAACATGGCATATAATTCACTGGTGTGAATATTCATTACGATAGGAATGTTGGTTAGCGTAAATGCAAAATTATAATATTCCACAAACAGTGTTTGGGTCCGAATATATCTGCTGTATTAAATTAAATTACAGTGAACATATTTCGAAGTTATTATTAGCGGAAATTATGTACAGTAACGAATGCAGGGTTTATTAAACAGATACTAAAATAAAGAAAGAATATTATCCATCGTTAAATGAGTTATGGAAAGTATGGGGTATTTACACTTGTTAGATTTATGTTAAGAAACATCAGGGAACTTTGAAAGGTAATGTAGCAACACGGAAAGTTTATCGTAGCATGAAGAGTGATCGTATGGGTGTGCAAGTATGGGTGGGCACATTACTGAAACTATCCGTAACTGGCCTCATATCTACTTCTCAATTTGCCAGCAAATGGCCGAACGATATTTCACGGTTGGAAGAGTAAAACACTTTCGGGACGGCCGCGAACACCATACTGCGCGTACACATTCGAGTCCAACCTTCGGACTTGATGTTGGTCTATACAAACGTGAGATGTTGATACAGTAAAATGATCTTTATGAGAGTTCTTGAACGTCCACTCTCGATATCTGGAGACGGCCGTAAGAAGCAGCTTCATTGAAGTAGTTGCGGTCTCCAATGGCGGTGTCATCGGCGACCAAGTGCACATCTGAACAAACATTGAGAAAGTGATATCTTTAAATAGAAGTCTCAGACGTTTTTACACAGACAACCCGTTACCATACACGAGAATGTATCGTACACGTAACGGACAAGTTTCTGCAGCCGAGCTTTCCTGTTTCCTAATAAATTCCATTGAAAACTTTTCAACAACATTTACAACAAAATGCTAAACTAGTTACATAAATCTTCATTTCAAAGTGGAATTGATATATGTATTTAAATTCACTCAAGATTTCTTGATATGTTAAAAAATATGAAACTGCGTCATTTGATCCTATATTTGTCTTTACATGATTATTTACGCCGGAGAAAATCCATCGATTTTTAAGTACAAAAATAACATTGGATTCTCTATGCAGTGGAATTCGATGGCATGTCCGGTATAATATTTATTATTATTTCATTTGCGACGATGACTTCAATAAGTCATAAAATAATAGAAATGGCGTATTATACATCAGAATTAAAAGTCAAATTTAAAATTACTGTTTATTTTACGAAAGCCCCAGGGAAAATACAAGTAGAAATATTATTACAAAGAATGACGTTCATATAAATATACTCTGGGATCTCATGCTAATGTATTTTAGTAAATTTTTAAACATAATTATCCTTTATTTGTACACCAAACAGAATTTAAAATAAAATAAACCTTATCAGCGTAGCACTGTGCGAGGTTGTAATTGCCTTGTGCTTCATGAATAATAATTTTCTAACAAAGAAAAAAACAACAAGATATTTCCCGGTTAAGCTAGAAAGATATTTCTGTGTTATTAGATTTGCAAGCACTATATAGTTGTTACGATAACAAAGGTAGTTACAACAATGTTTCACATGCACCAGGGATTACACTGTCTCCATATTACACTTTACCGACAAAGCCTACCACTTTTGATATTTTACTGACACTAAGCTAAAAAGGTTTTCATATTTTCTCTCCTATTTCTTATATTCACCTATCTAGGTTATTTCATATATCTACAATCATAAAAGCATAAATACGAATTTTGTTGCAATGTAACTAATGTTCTTTATATAAACCCAATAACATCAGATAATATATAAAAAATGGGTTAACTAAACACCTTGAAACTTCTGGTGGAACAAAATAAAGCAAGTCATCTTCATTCATGCAGTATCAATTTGTCATGGTTTTTCTACATGTCACATGCGATCTCGATATAAATTCGTTGGGCGGTACGCCGCACGAGGCTCTGCGGTAGCGTACAAGGCCATCTAAATTGACCAAACGGCGCTCAGAACCTCGAATAAAAGAAAGATGGGACACTTTTTATCTCTATCGTGTACTTATTTTATTTTCCAACGAATGTTACTTGCGTTATAAACGTTCATGATGCAGGAGATAAACGTATTATGGGCACAATTCATGACATATGTTCTTATTGGGAATTTTGCATGATCAAAGATATCGGCTTCGGAAGTAAAGCTGAGGCCATCACGTACACACAATATATGACTTGCAGTACTACGAGTTATTGGAATACAATAGGTTTTTCCATATTATGATGTGTGTCAGTATATCGGATTTGAAAAACCTTGTTCTTCATGCTTCGTATTAAAAAGTCTGTAATCATCTATAATTTACACAAATATTTTAACGTAGTAATTCATGTGACAGAGTGGCACGGACTGGTAAATTGATTCCAGAGTTTCTGGGGACACGTGTGTAGATAAACCTGAGATCTGTAGCATATCCTGAAGCACTATTGCGGTCAGTGCCACGAGCATGTTCGCAATTGCAAATAGATCTGCCATATTTACTCGGCTGTTGATTTACGTTATTACATGAATCATTTTACTCTATCTGCACTCTGAAGTAATCACCAATCTAATTATAAAATATAAGTATCATTAATATGACTACAGAAGTTAATGTAACTTATACGAAAACAATGGCTGTATTCCTTAATTACAAAGGGTAAATTGTTATTTAAATTGAGTTCCTTGCAAATCTTATGTTCAGATTATCTGAATAAAATATTCTTTTATATTTTTCTACTTTATCCAGTACAACATTATCTATTTTTAATATCAGTATTTGCATTGTTCATTCCTATGCTTCAAGTATATGCATTTCGTAGTTTCAAATAGGAATTTAAGTAGTACCAGGATATAATCTCTTGTTTATGCATGAGCATACAGAATTCTGTATAAAATACAAGGTACTTAGGTGCTTTTGTTCGAAGATAAAGGATGGCTCAAGCTAATTTTAATTGATGCTGGCTCGTTCCGTGCACAATAGCATAGCACACATACGTATCTCTATATTGTCTACTTAAATCACATGAATTTATAAATGAAAATAAAATATTCAGCACAAGTTTAATTGGATTGTTCGTATTATCTCACAGTTGACGTATAATATGTATATTAATAATTTTTTATGTCAAATCATTATTTTTAAAAGCGTTTACACAAAGTCCGCATATTTCGAAAACCAATCATCATTAAAACTCTTGTCCAGTGTTTGTAATTACATTATTGACATATCATTTTAAAATGATTAGCGTTAGTTGGATCTAGTTACACAGAGAGTTTAACGTAATAAAGAAATCCAATTCACTCCGGATGTTACATTAAACAAAACATTTCAAACTGCACTGTTGCTATTTTCACGAAAAGCGGGCGAATTTCCATTGAACGGGCATCGAACAAAACGCACGACTGCATTGTAAAGTTGCAATCAGTTTACATCGGGCGTTCCGTCAGTGCAACATTGATAAAACGCACAGGAAAAGAGCGCTTGGCGGCAGCGGTGGTGGCAGCGGCATCCTTTCACACAGACACCAGCACTAACACATGGATCTGGCCAGGCTAGGAACATATCAGCACGTGTATATAAAACAAAACCTAAACTCAATTTCCTCTGGTTGTCGTGGCGTCCGGTCGGGTGCTTTTGATGTCCCGGCTGGACACCAGTTAGAACCAGCATCCAGTGTTCTTGCGGTCGGTTACCAAATGTAATGGCTACAGGAAATAGAGTTTCGTTGCTTTCCTTTCCTGTCCAACGATGGGCCCAACCAAATATCTGTTGTTAATTGAGAAATATATCCACGCAAATGTTCGCTTACATTGCGCGCGGTTAATGTTCTTTGTGGTTGGAGAATTTTTGAAACTGTTACATTTACATGTCCACTTAGGGCCCCCGTGGGATTTCACTGGGTTTCACTACGGTCCGGTTTAATCAGATGTTATAAAAATTTATGTCATTTACAAGCGTCCCGTAATTGGATTAAGACTGTGAGAATGTTAAGTTTATGAAAATCGAATGTACTGCCCCTGTAATTATTCCTCTGTCTCTATGTTATTATTCTACATGAATGAACAGAGTCGAGTTATTATCATCACTTTTATAAATAAATTATTTAG
>JAGJTL010000039.1:3592317-3609893 GCA_022063505.1 Calosoma granatense
ATATATAGGTAAAATATATTTTTATAAAATACATAATAAAATCTAAATTTGAAGACTAAAAACAGTTATTCAGGATGAAAAAGAGTAAATTTATTGGAATTTTAACCGGTTTATTGTTTGCAAATAAATGGTATTTACACAGTAATGGAAATGTATTTCTAAAATTTACATTGGTTTCCTTTAATTAACCAACGGAACAAAAATTTCGGTCGATTAACGATTGCGTTCAGTATAAGACCAGAGTTCGAAGGTTATGCAACATTTACTGATTTAAACGAAACTCGTAAAATTTTAAAACGCTCCTCTGTAACGAAGTTTTCAGATCATTGAGTATGAAATTTCGTTTCTTTTAACTCCACGCTGATTTAGTGCACTTTGTATCATGAAACGAATTGCCTCAGAAATAATATTGCACAAGGAGAAATATAGTCTATGGAAAGTTTCCTTCATATAAATCATATGCATTGGCTTCGTGGAAGAGATTTTAATAGGGCATTTATTCATCCAATATTATAGTTAGCTTGAGGAATTTAAGTTCCGTGTATGTTAGATCAAGAGAATTTAACTGATTCATACAGTTTGAAAATGGTTGAAAATTATAGTTTATAATATTTATTAAAGTAAGAATTTTAATCCGTTCAAATATATATATTCTACGCCACTGCTTTTAATATTTCGCATCCCTTGTCGCTAAAACATTAAAGAAATAGAAATGTGAATTTAATAGTCCATTGGCTATTCTTTGTGGTCTAGTTTACATGTAGGTAAATATTGTCAACAAGTGAGCTCATTTGCATAACAATCACATACAGGTTTTATGGCCGCTGCAGTGAGCAGGCAGCAAAATCTTGGGTTCACAGGAGCCGCTAAGTAAACACATGCATTGAATAGTCTATTGTAGTAGAGCTAGTAGAAGAGGGTGCATAAATTAACTTATTTCTTTGAATGTATACATGTAATAGTTTGTTTATTACATGTTACTCTGGCCACAATGTTTCTTTTAAAAATAACAGTATTTGAAAATGTTTAAGATAATATATGCTAAGTAGTATTATTATGAAAATGTTACAAATTCATATTACTTTTGTGTATATTGTCGTTTATATATAACTACAATATTCTATATATCTTACAATCTAGTTTTCGAAACAAACAACCAATTAACAGTTTCGTCTAGACATTCAGTAATAGTAATGTGAGCAACTAATAAATAATTAGGTAATTTACGTGTAGTAGCTGTTGGACAAAACGAATCCTAATTTTGGCTAAAGTATGCAATATTCCACTAACGGAGATTAGATTATGCGGTAGCGGTATTATCGTAACATACGCTCACTAATTTCTCCAGTACATTAATTAACGCACTGCAAGATGCTTATCTAAATATCCGGGGTCGTCGCGATTAGATATTCAATGGCCAACCGAACACTGTTGGTACACGTATCCGAAGGAAACGACACTTAACCCATGAGCACACAGAATTTCGGTAACCGATTTACAAAGGCACACTTGTCATTTGTCCTCCACAATAATTGCATACCCATAAATCTAATACCAGACTCCAAGAAAATCAATATATCCGGATAATATTAATTTCGTACTAAATATCATATGCTGTTTATACTTTTCTATGCAAAGTAACAAAATTTAATTCTATATGCCAGCATGAAATATGCAAAAATAGTACTGATTCATTGAAATTTCTAATAAATACTTCATGAGCATATGTTTTCAATGGAATCGAAGTTAAATTATTCACTAGTTTGACAAGAAAATGAATAAATTAGAATGCATAGGTAAGTATATCATTTCGTATTTATATCTGAAGTTAAAATTTTCTACTTCATTTCTGTTCTGTGTGGAGTGATTCGAAGAAATGTATCTTTTTACATTTTACGGACGAACAAATTCAAAGTGTAATGTTAATATATTCTACTAGTTATAAGTCGCTCGAGTTTTAAATATCAGTATATAGAATTCTAGACAATGAAATTTTTTATAATACATACATATATACATAATGAATTTGATGTAAATCTGAACAAAAAAATTACAATATACTGTTTTGTTTTCCAGTCGGCTTTGCTTATAACAACAAAAGAATAATATTTTGAAATGTGTGTATATGGGCGTGTAAATGTGTTTATTATCCCAAATACGAGGAAAGATAGGACAATGAAACTTCGTCCTCGAATATTTCATAGAATTCAGTTTTAATATACATATGTATAAGAAAGTCGTATGGTGGTTATATCATATTTTATATATGTATAAAAATAATGTTAAGTGCAAGTTATGCTATTTTCAATCTTCACGGCTATTTACTTAAATATACAGGCTAACAAATCATTTGAAACTGCAAGTGTTTATTACAAAAATCAGTGTTATATATGCGTAATAACATGAAAAATTCATACAATCTCTGACACGGTTACGAAAACAAGATCTGTGAACAGAAAATATATAAAGTATTCAGAGAGAAAAGGATAAGAGCGTTGATTGTTGTCATATTGACATAATTTAGCCACCTCCCCCCTCTACCCACTCTACGCTGGCACTACAGTGCTATAGAGCTCACATATGTAACACCTTTCAGTGATGGATCACCGTGTCCCGGGTATAAGCAATTTTTAACACTCGCAACGACGTGAACCAGATGATGCTTTATTATTTATTGCCGTATTTCGTGATGGTGATATAAAATATTCTAACGAGAGAGCCACTCTCGAAATTTGAAGCCGTTTCGTGAAATAATCTTATTAAGGAAATGAATTCCAATAAATATTATTCCACCGAATTTAACATTTTCAAAACTGAAAAGAGATTGGAAATTCCTTGAAGAAAGTAGCAGAGCTGGCTTTAGAAAGTAAAGTAAATTACGTTCGTTTTAAAATAATGAATGGGTTTTATAAAAATCCAGGTCAGGTGTAAAAAAGGATCCAGTTTATCATTCACATATATATTTTCAGTTAAAACAAAATTGCATTGAAAAATTATTTCTGAAATTTTAAATGGCGACAATTAATTAAGCAACTTAACTTTTAGCTAATATTTTTAATGCGGTATCAAATGGAAACAGTGTAAATTAATATTGTTACCAGGTTATAAAATATACATTCTAACAATTATTACTCGCTTCGTATGTTATTAAAACTATTTCAGTAAGTGTTTTGCATATGCAGGTGAAACACTAAATATCTTCTACTTTGCGTTGAAATATACTAGGGAAATTGCGTATTATTTTCTCATTACACATTGGAAGACTACTTTATGGCATTGTATTTTAGTGTTCGAGATCACGTATAAGAAGGCTGGCTGCCTTACCGTATTTTCAGCATAAATATGAAAACCTCGGAGACTTGGCGAGGAGCTAAGTACTTTGCGCATAACTAATTCTGGAGAGCTATCTCTTATCTCAAACGGGATACTGGAAGCTCAATAAATCGAAAAGTAAATGGAACTGAAACGCATTTAGGCAGTGGGCGGTAGGTATGTTACAGTGGGGTACGTGGTGATAACAATGCTTAGCGGAGGGGGGAGGGGAGTGGTGAAGATCGGTACTGACTGGCTGGTAAAACGTCGGTACTAGTCATTGTACCGCAGGCTATTAGGGACTTACCCCAGACTTCTGATTAGGAAAACTTTTGATAGCGAATTAAATGTAAATTCCATAAAATAAGAAAGAACTTCCACGTTTAAATTTCCGTTTTTGTTTTACTTTCTTTCTAAGCTATATGAAATATCCTTCGATATAAAAGATAACAATCGCTTGGTCTTCGATTTCCGTGCTTCATTTCCTCCATAGACGGGGATTTATTTTTAAATTACTTTTTATATATTTTACGACTACATAAACATTTCGAATTCTAAAGGTTTGCCATAAAAATACTCATTTAATGTTCAGCGATAATTTAGAATTAATAGAATTTAAAATACATAGTCGTAATGTCGATTTAAAGATTTGTCCGCTATTATTGTAATACGTACAATTATTCATGTATTAAATTGTCAAAATATAATCATTGTATTATGGAAATTACGTACGTCCAATAATATAATCCTGTAATATTGAACATCAGAGAAAGAATCCATATTCGTTGACTTTGAAATAAATCATAAATTTGTCAGAAATTAATTTAACTTATGTGAGAAGCTGGCAATTATAATTAGGTATGTGAATAATGAAATTTATAATTGTATATATTTCCCAGGTATCTTGGATCAGACGAAAAGATTATCATCTGTTAACTGTGGGTCTTACAACATATAGCAGTGACGACAGATTTCAAGCTGTACATCTGCAGCATTCTGAGGTAAGTACCAATCATTTACTAGTCACGAATCTTACTAAAATACACTCAATATTCATATTTATTTACTAGTTCACAGTCATTCTATAAAACCATTATAAAATGCTGATTCATTTGATTACTCAGACTGTTACTGTAAGGCCATTTATGACAGAAACAGAAGTGGAAAATAGTCCATTTTATTTATTTAATGGTTTCATCCACACGCTCAACCAGCCGTTTCGCATAAAAAGTGTTTCTGTCATTTTTGTTTCTGTGTCTCAGCAACATTGTATTTTTACTACATGAAAAAGTTTTTATCAGAAACCTTGGGCCACTTTTAGTATCTGATGAAAATATACGATATGTATTTATATAACAGGAAGTTATTTATAGTAAGCTATAGTACCGTAAATCAGATTGAAATATCTCTTACAAATAATGGTAAAAGCATCAGAAAGTGATACAATTTTACTGTCAGTATGTAATAACATGTTCATGTAATATAAAATGAATTTCATTAATACCGAATTTTCTGTTTCTAACTAATCAGGATGGATTTTTCCTCTATTATTAATGTATGCAAACTTAGTTTATATAATGAACACGTATAACTTATTAATGAAGTATAAAGAAAGGAAACTTAACACGATGAAATAACAGGATATTATCCTGCGAAAGTTTTGCTGGCAACGCAAGAGTTCTACCTATGTTATCTACATTTTCCATTTGGTCTGCTCATTTTCCGATGAACGATTTTCTAATGAAATAAAATTCCATCGCGGTTAAATAAAGTTCCGATATAACCAGTCGATACATGAATGTACACAGAGTGGTGGTGGGTAGGTTAGCTGGGTGCCCTGTGCGTTAATTCAAGTATTCCTGTCGTGCTCACTGTCCCTATCTCTACGCGGCAGTGCACCATTCACTACACTCCATTATTCCACTTAATCGAATGCCTTCCCCTTGCAAGATATTCACGTCAAGTATCACGACCTCTCGTCGGATTCCGTCATTCCTCCAACAGGCCGTCGACGCCATCTATTTATGCTTCGGAAAATATCAGTTACCTGTAGCGCTTACCCAGACATCACTTCCAACCGACCGTAAATGATCGCATTAATTGATATTTGTATCCTCTAAACTTCATCGTTATTCAACCGTGCAAAATTTTGTCACTGTATTTATATACATATAATCCCATAGTCATTGTTCGGTTATAATAAAAATTCATTATTTGGTTGGGAGACTAAACTATGTGCTAGTTGATGACAAATCAGTATCTTGCTCTCATGGTTAATCTTGAAAGCGAAATAACAACAGTATTCGATTAATAATTAACAAATGTGTTCGCAACAGATTCTAATAAAGCAACTTGTAAAAACAACTTGATTTGTGTTGCTCTATATCTTTTCTTCTTCTGTTTCTTTCTTCTTCAGATTTCCCTCAAAAAAATATTACTCAAGCAACTAAATTCTTGAGATTTGAACATAAGTACCATTGCAATAAATCTTTGCGATCAGGGAATTAAAGTACGATTTATTTCCTTCATTTTAAAATTATGCAAAAACTAGGACACGTCCAGAAACATTTTTTGCCAATTCAGTTGTTATTTTTCATCGGTTTTGTTGCTTTCTCTTTCGTTGTTCTGTCGTAGTGCACACGGTACATTTTTCAGTAACAGTTAAAAAAAGGACTGGGGCATCTTAGCGTATGTGCCGGTGGGAATAGGGATGCGTGAAAAACGAGCAGAGCATAGCCGACTGATCCCACAGGACCTCTCGTTGACACTGAACGCTTTATAGCTGCACAGTTCCACCAAGATTAAAAACTAAAAGAGAGTGTACGCATTCCGCAGACGTCCGTTGCTCATATTCTGCCTGGCTATGTGTGCAGGAAGCGGAGTTGCCAGCAGCGTCACTGCCACTAGGCTTCATGATGTTAGAGGAGAGAGTACGGTGTAGAGTAGTTACTTCGATAGAAGTATGGCGTGTGAAAGGAGATGTTGGTGCAAGGGGTGTGCGGGTACGTGTGTAAGAAATGGGTTCTTAAAACGATGCGTTTATCATAGACGGCAGGGCTGCGAGTGACAGACACTCTCCAGCTTGGTCGGTATCTGATGGTACGCACCACCTCGGCACATCCAGCCAGCCAAGTCCATTATGATTCTCTAACTTCCTGTCGTCTGCCTTCTTCCATTTAAAGGTTGCTTTCTTCCGTTCCGTTTGTTTATAATACATCCGTAATGAACATTGTTCTGTTTGTAACGAGAGATCATTATCTACTGAAGTTTCCATTTGCATTGTTCTTCTTGCGAATAGAAACTGTTCCTTGCTTGCTACTGGATGCTGATCTAAAATAACAATTTACAACTTCGTGATAGATCTTCAAATGTTCACAGCCCAAATACATTCATGATTAAAATGTTCATTGTATATAATATTGTATTATATATGACATAATTGTATTTGTTTTAAGGTGTTTCATCATAAATTATTAGATCATAATTTTACAGGACAAATATAACTTGAAATTAAATTAAATTTTACATTAAGTTTATTGCTAGGTACAAATGAATATGTGATTTTATTTTTACCTCACATATAAAGTATAAATAGTAAACTTACACGTGAAAAATTACCTACATGTTTGACTATTTAGTTCGCTAAACAAATAACAAATAAGGCACGAAATAAGACCATCTGTTTAGCTTTCTAAACTGAAATCAATACAAAAGTTTATAAACTTGGTTAGAAGAAAAGTAATCGTTGGACATGGGCTGTGATAAAGAGGGCAAATAAACAGGCTGGTTGTGTACAGGCTGCAGGAAGAGCGCTGCGATCAATGATTGCAAATGTGTAATTGCCAGTGACCATTTGTTGCAGGACTGGACATTACAGATAAAATTTGTCCAAACAAGAGATGCCGGGATTTACGAATGTCAAGTGTCCTCACATCCGCCCACCAGCATCTTCATACACCTCAACGTTGTCGGTGAGTTATACTATCCATTTACTAATAAGTTTCAGTCACAAGCATATTATAATCCATTCATCATTGCTACAGTTTTAAGCAATGGTTGCTTTAAATCATACTGTAAAGGCTTTAAGCTTTTTGTTTCACTTCCTTAACTTACATTTTTTTGGCCTTTCGCCCGTTTCAGAACTAAGCTTAGTAGGAGAATCAGTCTATAGTTTTTTCGTTAAATATTTGTTTAGTACTGTAATAATGTTGTTAACTTTCTTCATTCTGATATATGTACATGTAAAGAATTAGAAACTTTTGATAAAATATGTTTATTTGAACAATGGACAGTATGTTGGAATGTGTTTTTGTTAGAAAGGTTTCCATGAACATGTTTGGTTAAATAAATCCATGTTTTACGAAAAATACATAGAACATTTTGTCAGCGCTACATGCGCGTCATACAATATTGCAAAGATTAAGTGAAACAGAAGCAAGAACGTAATATAAAGTGAGTGTACCTGTATGTGCAGAAGCGAAAGCCGAGATATCCGGCCCATCTGAAAAGTATCTAAAGCCGGGTTCGGGGCTCCGGCTGCAGTGCAACGTGGTGCAGAGTACTGAGAACCCTCAGTACGTGTTCTGGTACCACAATAACCGGATGATCAACTACGACGTGGACCGGGGGATCAACGTAACAACGAACCTGTCCGCCAAGACCAGTACGCTTAGCATCACCAGTGCCGCCACCCGACACTCCGGGAACTACTCGTGCGTGCCGAGCAACGCTCAACCAGCCAGCACATACGTGCACATACTTAACGGTAAGCGCATGCAAGCCACCTACCTACGTTACGTACATGTATTCACATGCACCACCGCAGACACTCGACCCGACTATCATCGGCATCATCATCATCATCATCATCGGCCGTACTAACTGTGCCTATTTAATCATACACATGCCAAAACAGATGCACTGTTATACACACATACACACTTGGCAACCGGTATGGATCCCCTTTGATCAGATGAAACAATATAACCACCGTATACCGTAATATTGATCAATAGCTCGTAACTTCTATATCAGAAGATAACATAATTACCGGAAATTTCACTGCAAATTATACATATATCGTCTATAATTAAACCAACAGACTATTGTCAATATAAATACCAGTAAATGAAAATTATATAAGTATGTGAATTTCAAACATCAAAGTAATAACGAATTATTATGAAACGTAATATGTTACTGGCACAGTTATAATGAAACTGGTATTACCTGTAAATTGAAGTTAACTGGCTAAATGCGTATACTTGTATATGTAAGTGCTATAATTTAGCTTTTATAATGTGATCAACGTAATCACAATCCCTAGAGATATTTACATAGGGGTTTTTAATAAGGTCGGTACCTATATGTACTCAGGGAGTATTATAACATCCATTATATGCCGTGTGACGTAATACATTGCGGCTCGCATACTTGAAATTGCCTGATAGAACAATACACGTGGTCAGCATACTCCAGATACCATCGATATTAAAGTGAAACCACATTGATTTTTACAATATCATAAAAAATCGACACATTTTCAGTATACATATCATTAATATCCATCCAGTCTATTAGTATTTTTTTTTCTTTCAGGATATCATTAATATTCTAACAATTAATTGTTATTCAATATCGTATATTTAATATCAAGTATTTTTAAATTATTTAATGAGGCGGAATTTATTTGTCTGTGAAAATAGAGAAAATTTATTTCAGTCGGTTTTTCTACACACGAATAACTGCTAATACTGATTAACTACGTAACTCAAGTGGTCTGAAAAACGTCTTCGCCGAAATGGCGAGAAAAAGTTTGGTAGCTTTTAATAACTTTGCGGACGCAATACGATTCCGAAAGTCTAAACTTGTCTTTTAGGGACTATGCTTAGAAAACATAAGATATCCTAAAGCCAGATTAGAAACTTTTCACACAACCGTTTGTTATTCAAACCTCATATGTATACTTAATAAGGATATATTATTTTTGTTAACACAAAAAAAATTCACTGTAGTATTTTTATATACGTGACACCAATTTTAATATTGGAATGATATATAAATTTTGATTAGAAATTTTGAACGAATATATGTTAAATGAAGCAATGTATACACCAGCAATGAAAATGAATAAATTACAATTTATAGCGCTGCCCCAAATTAGCTATATATTATATTAAAGAAAAACCAATAATTGTAGTTTATTTGAACAATAAATTCACAATATTTCGAACCACATAGTTAGTAAATATTGTAAATTGCATTATCATAATTTTATTTTGGTTAATATCTATGTTTATTATCATTTATCTCTATTTAATTATCCATTCACATCAGTAGAGTGTCATTACTAGTTTATTTTTAATAAATAAAATACAGATACATACGGCTAGGTATATGGTTTCGTATAAATTAAAATAATTTTAATTATTTACTGTCACTATTTTCATTATTATAATAAAATGAATAAATAAATAAGAAGAATGGTATAACATATGAATTACGAATATGTTCTATAAAATTTGCTAGAGTAAATACTGAATAACAGACAGTTATCATTGAAATCAATGAAGATTTATCTCTGGCAACACAGTGTGTAATACGGATAAGCCAAATCTGTATTTCTAGTAGAAACTGACAAGAGAATTAAGGGATTATTATCGAATAGATTCGGGTACACGGTACAATACAGGTTTCATAACTCTAAAAGAAAAATTAGTTATAATCTCCATTTAGTTGTATGGAATATATATAGAAGTTTGTGCTATAAATCACCGATGCCTGTAATTTCCAACGGTTCCTTTTCGGAAATATCCATGAGCATTTCCTTATCAGCCGTACGAAAAGTCCCGTTTAAAAAATGCGTATCCAGTTTCTCGTGCGAAAGCAGAATTTTTATTAATCGCTAGTTAGCGCGGCACGTCTCGAACGAAACATCGTCTTTCGCGGAAATGATAAAAAGACGAAAGAAAGAGTGAAATGGATTGAAAATGTATGTGTGCCTGGCCATTAATATGATATGCAAATGAGTGAGCTCGCGACAGAGATAGTGGTATTACGAGTGGCATCGGCGCGGCGAGCACGCCCAGAGATAATGTGATGTATTTCGCCCCATTCCTGACTAAAATTGTCTAGCTATCTTCTCGCCATCTTTTCAGAGTACGGTACTCAGACTGTGCCCGTCTCACCATTTACCAGGTGAACGACTGATAAGTACGATCACATTCTCACTACATCCGTATTACCGGTGTCGTAGCTTCGTGACGCGTGACGACGGTGTTGAAATATTATGTTTGATGTAAATTTTGACAGTTGATTTAAAGGGACTCGAGACAGTTCACGTACAGATTTCCCAATTAGCACGTGTTGTGTGATATAAAATTTTCAACGAATATATTCTTCGACTTTTACAGAAAGAAAAAAAAAATAAGTTAATAGTAGGCGGCCTATATATTTCGTGCAAATTACCTAATTTGGCTAATGCTCTGGGGATATACGATTTTGACTTTATATCTTATTTTTACTTTTACGAAGGAATGAGGATTCTGCAGGCGAGTTAAATCGAATTAGTGCCGCTGTGTCCTTCAGGAAAAAAACAGAGAAAAGACTTGTATGTTTTAGTGAAATGAGTGTACGAGGTAATACTGATTGGTTTATGTGTACGTTCTATGTGGGTTCAACGTGAATAAAGTGAAGTTTTTGTCGTACGTTAATATTAATGTAACAAAAAGGAGAATCTGCTCATTAGAGCAAGAAGCAGGAGCTGCTTGACAGATAATATCAGTGTAGCACGGTATGCGCATGCGTCTAAGCTCGTGAATTGTCTCTGCCGGAAATTTCATATTTAATCCTGAGAGCCATGAGCGGCGCATTGCATATTTTAATTATGTACCCTAAAGTAGCATAATATTTCGTTTGTGTTTATCTTATACAAGAATAAAAGCGTTCTTTGTTACTTAATAATGAAAAAAGTTGTTTACCAAAACCAAAAGCAAAAATACTGAAATACATGACATGAAATTTCATTTTCCTCTCTCTGTTATGCTAAAAAGGAAACATGTTAGTGAAATACCAAAGGAATTTTAGATAATTCACACACAACTTTACACACATCAAACGACCTATTTTTCTCTTCTCAAGAGAATAACTGACAAATGTACTGTTCAAATTGACAAATTGATTTTTTGTTATACCTTATAACTATATTCTTCTTGTTTAAACCAACAGTTTAATGATGAATTATAATGGTCCAATTATTATCACGTGAACATTATTAATGTCAACGCAGTCATATTTTGAAATATTCGTTAAATTTTATTTGTTTATGTTATATTGAACTTAAACAGGTTTTTCCAAAAAAAGCCGTAATTTCAAATAAAATATATTTTGCCATAATTATTTTTACTGCAATGAAAAGATTAAACATTTTCTTTTCATATTTCTATAACAGATTTAATTTGTTAAGCAGTCTGGAAAACGTCAATTTTCTCATAGGAAATATGTACTTATTTCTTGAAATATAATTTATGTACTTCATTAATTTTATTTAATGATAAGAATATTAATTTCAAGAAACTAATAAACAAATAATATACGAAAATATCAGACCTTTTATAGAATTATGCATTTTTTTTATTTATCTAAAAGTACACTTTTTTTTAAATAACTACAATAATCTCTATTGGATATTTTAATAATTTAAACCAGTATCAGATTTATTTATTTAATAACTAAAACAAACAAAATTTATTTATAATCCAATATTATGTTCTAAATCCAGAGTTTTTCTGATTAAAATCATTTGATTTAAATCATCATATTATAAAAAATAATTTAAGTGAACGAGACATGCGCAAGTATAATTTGCAGCGAGAAGTTTTTGTTTTCAAAAGTTCTCCTCTTCAACGTCAGCAGTATTTATGCATCTGTGTCACATTGCAAATGTTTGTCTGAAAAACAAACAGCATTCAGTAAAATTTTGATTCACGAAAATGTGGCACGCAACTGAGAGTGATGAAACGATTATGAATAAAACAGATTCAATGGACTAGTGTGTGTCATTGAAAAATATTAATTAATGCATAACTGATAATAAGATAAAAAGATTTAAATAATAAAAATTCCATTAATAATACAAAATCCATACCTTGTCTAAACCTATATTTCGGTTTCTAACTCCCGTTCATCAATTTTAATCTGTGAATTTTAACAAAATCTACAGCTGGAAAATTCCACATAAATAGTAATCCAAATGGCGCAGGTCTCCTAATAAAATTATGTATGAAATTGACCTTTTTCCAGTATAAAAGTTGGTTTCTATAAATAGAGAATGATTGTGTTTATTATGGACACGACTGAAATGTTGTGTGCATCATGAAACATCTATGACTGCGTGCGACATCCGTTTTAATGTGAACCGTATCCTCTAGCTATTTACAGATGTGTCAATATGATGAAACATTAATACATGTTCTTTCTGGCTGTGTGTGAATGTAGGTGAAAATCCTGCTGCAATGCAACACGGCGGCAGAGGTCTGTCGTGGCTGAGAAGTCCCTCGGCATGGTTGTTGCTGGTGTCAGTTGCTACGGCTCTCTCCTAGTTGCCATTGCTCACGTGATCACCGAGTGCTCCTCGTCCTGCAGTGTGAGAGCCACTGACCTCCTTCCTCTGACATACGTGCAATGATGATCACTGGATCTGTGCGCGAGTATGTGTCTGTGTGTAATACATACATATATATGTTACACCGTAAGCCGCACAGCCATACGAGTGATTGTACTGGATCAATATAAGTCTGAATAACTCTTACAGTCAGTGATTTGAGTGCGCGTGCGAGCCACAAATATTATGCTTACCATTTCTATTTGAAAATAAACTATAACACTGTGTAACAATCATATTTAACTAATAAGTGCATTCCTTGTTCTATGTATATCATCATCATATACCATTTGTTTAGTTCTTTGTACCATACCATATAAATATGTACGTATATATGAATCATGAATAGACTTGTTGATTTAACAATTAGAGTTACTAATATTGTTATATTTGAAATATGATTTATACTATTGTGTTGAATAAATGAATTAGTTTTGTTATTAGATTCTATGGTTTCATTTCATTTAACATGTATTGTAAAATATAATATCTGAATCAGTATACCTGTTAATAAAATATTACAACAAATATTACTCGTATATTGATGTATCAGGGATTCTCTGTACATATTCACTTGACATTTCAAATGTTTTTGTTACATTAATTAAATGCGCTAATGAAACAAGGAAACGTGATCCATGTATGAATCTAGAAATCCTAAACCTCATCGTATATAAACATAAATATTTGTAATTTATTTGTTTTCAAATAGAAATGGAAGCCGTGTCTGGTATACTTATTGGTATTAAGTAATGAATACAAGTGTGCAGTGATATATACATACATAGCATATTGTCATACATACATACATACGAGTATCAAAATGAACATCTACACACAAATGTTTATAGATTACAAATATACAAATAAATTTTATCACATCATGATAGTGTTGTTTCTGAAAAACAACTCACCACGAAATAACAATTGAAATAAGTTGTTAGATACATGAGGGTTGTCAAATTCACAATGATTGTAATACCAAAGCTTAAACTAGGATTTCTGTTGAATTATTTGCAAATCAGAATGAATGTCTCATGTTGTTCGTGGAAATCCATTGCCATAATATTCCACAAATGTATAATAAGTGTGAAGTTAATCAACGCGACAGTTATACTCGAGCGTACTAACATAAAATACAAACATATAAACAAGAATAAAACTCTGGCAATTACTTGCGCATGTGTAAGTAATTTCATTAGGAATGAATACGTGTCAACTCACTGGATGAATGCGTGAATAAATTCATGATGATGTTGGCTGATAATTATTTATATATAATATAGAATAGACAGTAATATAAATCTTTGTTTAATGTTTACATTCCGAATTTATACTTATATATTTACTGTATTCCACTCATTTAAAAATATTACATATTGTTAAAATGTTGTGTTATTCTACAATATCATATATGTAAAAAGTATTATTTTAATAAAAATGTAAATAATAACAAAATCAGTTGTGGTATTCATCTCTTTGTATAACTTGTGTTTATCATGATCAACAAAAGGTAAGATTAAAATATAAGAATTCAATTTTATGAAAAAAATTTCAAATAAAATTTGTGTATATACGGTTATATATTTGTGTTACTTTTTTCAAAGAGAATAATAATCTGCTTCACAATATATAAATATATATTTTATTGGATATGTAGACAATAGGTACATAGAAAGTATGAATCAATTCAGAGTACTAAATATAACATATCCAGAGTTACATGATATTGAGAAAGACTCACAGTCAAGTCGCCATAATAGGTACATTTATTGTTTTACAAAGAATTATGAAATTTCCCTATGAATTTAATATGAAAATTCAGATAGCCTACCTGTACAATATTTACACATATTAATACTGTTGCGTAAATGATAGATATATTTCCATTTAAGTTTGTCATCTGCAGATGAGTACCATCAGTGTAGTTCCAAGTGCCGACGCCAAATACTGATTTACATTTGAATGTATACTTGATTTAGAATTGTTCTTACTCCCGTGTTGCATCGCTGCAGGTTTCTCCACTGAAAATTAATTTATAATTATTCATAGAACACATTAAATATTATTTAACTAATGCTAACAACATTTCTGTGAATGAATTGGAAATAAACTAAACGTATTTTTGAAAAGAAACCTTCTGACTTCAATGTCTTAATGTAAGGGTTTCTTGTTTAAGATTAACTCGGCTGCTGTGTGATGTCTTTGATCAAAGTACACAAGTATAAATGTGTTGAAGTAGCAATTATGAACAGAACAGAAGTATGTGGGTATGTGTTGTGTATAGTTGACTGACCTTGTAATACATGCACGTTGACGCTTGCGGGTCTGGCATTAGATGGTACACACGAATAATTTCCCGCGTGCTGCTTTTGAGCTTTCGGTATATGTAGTTCGCTACTCTGTCGCCCGTGGCGCACTGCGGCACCACCACCCAGGTCGAAATTGATCATGCGCGCACCATGATACCAGAACACATAGGCTGGGGGCTCCGTTGACCTACGTAACACACACGTTAAACGTAGCGAAGAGCCGGACTTCACTATCTTGTCTGGACCACCCACAATGTCCGCGTGCGCCTCTATAACACACATACACAATACATGTTACAATCATCTCACACAAAAATCAATAATTGTATTACAATCTACATCCCCACAACTTTGATAAGCTTATACTAATTAATTTTCTATAAAAATATACGAAAGGAACATTGTCATACTTGAAATCGTGAACATATATCCTATTGCTTTAACATGACATACAAACAAAATTATTACAAGAGATCTTAGATGTTACATTAGTTCTTAATATTTCATGTAATATATATCTTGTAATTCTGAGTTTCAGGATTGTGCAATAAGTCTCGTTTTGAAATGACACATTTATTATGTGAAATATACGAATAATTTATTACTCTTATATTTCATTTGTCTAAACTGTCACTTAGGTATTTACGAATTAAATTTCCAGCGCGCATAAGACACTGAGTAAATTAGTTCTATACTAAATGAACTGCCACTAACAGATGATTAATATTTTGTAGATATAAGTAAAACTTAAATATGATTGCAAATTGTGTGCTTATATAAACGTAATCTTAACGAGGAAACTTTGAAGTTTTCTCAAAATTTCCTGTGGCATTCTCCACTAGAATTATAAATAGCTTCTCTGTTGACAATAACTTGAGAACTCCGCCTAGACAACGCACCAAACTTTGTCTGTGCAAAGTAACTAACTTACCAACTAATTGAAGTTCCACAAACAAACTAGTGGGTGGATGTGTGGAAATTTGACATTCGTACAACCCTGCATCCTTTTCCGTAGCGAACCTTAAATGTAGCGTCCAGTCCTGAAACATCACACTGCCGTTATCATAAATCGCTCGGGCCTTTAATGCTTTTTCCTATAAATTATCAACGCTCGATATATATGTACGTTCAGATGCCGTAAGCCCTTGTACACTACGAGCGATTATATTTGATCTCTTGTACAAAATAACGAAAATCAAAAATCGTTTATTTACACAGAACAAAATGTAAGCCCTTTGAAATTATATGTTACATTTGTTTACAGCAATCAGATATCAAATTGGAGTGGTATTTGTAAAAGGGATGTATAAATATTATCATTTTACTAAAAACACAATTATAATTCTCGTGAATTTATCATTTATGTATATTCATTGATATGATTTGTATTATTATGGGTATATTAAAGTATAAATTACTTCAGAGTTCCTCCCATGTGCGGTAAAAAATCTTTCATCACTGCTATACGTAGTCAATCCAACTGTCAACAACTGATAGTCTTTGCGTCTGATCCATGTAACCTGTAACAGAAATATAAATATATTTAGAATTAGTTACTATATACCATTATGGAGAGTGGCAGGGAGATTAATCATTTGTTATCTGGAAATTGGAAGAGGATTTTGTGTAGTTACCGTGCTCTCGCCAATGTCTGTAACTTCGCAATGCATAGATGCCGTTGCTCCAATTTGTGCTAGTACTACGGTATGATTTGGGCTCACGAACAGTCTGGTGGGTGTTTTCGTGGTCTCCAGTTCAAAGGGTATTGCGTTAGGACGATCCTCTGTACGTTCAGTCTTTGATCCACTATAGGACAAGCGGCTTCGGGCATGACGCGATGCTGTAACACATGAAATGCCCCATTTACTTACACACGCAAATTACGTCTATAACAAACGTTCCAACAGATTCAATATTCCAATACAATTCAGTGCAATACATATACAGTAGAACCTCGATTATCTGGACTTCGATTATCGGAATTTTTGATTATCTGGATTATAATTTCAATCCTCCCATTTATGCCTGGTTTCTCAGTCGAGGTTTGGGTTAAACCTCGGCTGAGAAACCGGACATTACTCTGCACAATCGTGGTTCTACCGTTGTTATGTACTATAACAATATTACAAAATATAGTGCACATAAGACACATCTTGGGAGTATTTAGGTCATAGAAAATTATATTCTTAGAGCACTTAAACACTAATAAATAAATCTAACACTATCATCCAATATTAAAATTTATATATTATATTATCCGTTTCGAAGTTCATCGTCAGTATTATTAAAAG
>JAGJTL010000039.1:3632584-3645580 GCA_022063505.1 Calosoma granatense
ATGATTTTAATTATTTAAAAAAGTTAATACAAATATACTTAATAGTGTACACAATTCTATTTACTTACTAAACAAATTTACATTGGAAAACATTAATAATTAAATTAATTAAAGTATTTGTTTCATCTGATAAATTTAATTCTGTGGACTAATAGCAGAATGTGGTACTAGGTTATTGAAATAGTAAATACTATACTAATTAATAAATAAAAGACACATGAATATTTTATAAAATATTGAGCAAAATGAGTTAACAAACTATTAATTACACAAGTTAGTTTGTAATTTAAACTAGAAACCTGAAACATGTTTAAACATTTCAGTCGCATAAATTGTTACATCCTGTTAGACGAAAATTCATTCAATTATTCACAAGATGTCTGCTTAACTCTATAATATTCAGCTCGTTTCCTTACGTAGGTACAGAATACAGTCTGCTTTTATTAAATAAACGTTACTGTATGAAGCGGGACATCAGCTGTGTTTAAGTCCGGAAAACATGGGATTATACATATTGGTGAATGCTTACGTTGTCGAACGTACAAGTGATATAATGCGTGATGAAAGCTTCCAATTTTCTTTAAAGCTTTCCTATCTATATGCAAAGTACATACGCCAGTGCAAATGTGATCACTATTGTGTGAAGCTTCTCCTACTCCCCACTCGCTTATACTATTCACTGCTAACCTGTGGGGAGATGTCTTTAGTTCCGTGGGACCACAGCCGACATTACACTCATATCCCCACTATGTATATTGTATTGTATTGAAGTTTGCACTTAGCACATATGCACAATGTACAAGTTCGTTGATTGTTCCACTGAAACGGTTTCTACCAGTTTACAAATTTGAACCTCAGTGATTCTATTTAGCAGTGCATCAAAGGCCTTCATTTAGAACTAATAAAATAAAAATAGAATTTACTAGTAGCATAATACAATAATATAATCAAATCATATTATTTTTCTCAGATATTAATTCGATGCTGGTGTACAATTAATATAATGAAATCACTTTGTAAATATTGAAAATTATTGGGCTTCTGTAGTTTTGATGATAATTAGAATGTTAGATGAATAGAAAAATTCTTACAATAAACCAAACACAAGTTTCAACAATGCCACAATCCACAAACTGGATTATATGTGATATAAATTAAATATTTAATACCATTATTTGATTGTGTCACCCTTTCACCATGTAACTAGATTTAACAATCATTAATAATGTAATAATGCTAAATTCAGTGTTCGTGTATCCACATGGCCGTCGTCGTCGTTCATTAGAGGGTGAAGAAGAATAAAGTTAAAAACTGAGTTTTACGGAGCGTATGGCGCAGTAGGTAGACTGAAGGTTACGGAAGGTGGAGGGTGGTTGGTTGGCAATAGTGACAGTGGTAAACGGACAGACAGACGGGGTGTAATACATTGGTTTATCGGAGCCAGGGATTGAAGAGGTCCTGTATAAACAAGGGCTCGGGCCACTTAACAAAGTGCTGTTTCTACATAGGGAGAACTTTAAAGTGAATGTTTAATGAGTCAACTGATTGCTTTTGCAATTCGTAACGGTGGCACAGATGTGCGTCTCCATCTATATATTCCCTTTTTACTACTTTTGTTTTTGTGTCATTCCTCTACGACACACAAACAATACACTATCTGATTACTTATCCACTTTGATGATTGTGTGGTTTGTATTGTCTTTTTTCAGACGTTTGTCTTTGATCTACGCTGAGCGTTCATTTAGCTTTATTGTAAAAGTGGTCAACACATATTCAAAATAGGGTTTCAGTCATTTATCTCTCTGCAAGAGAAGCTTATAACAAAGGGTATCCACGTTTATTTGAAGTATAGCGTTAATTAAAATTTACAAAAAAAAACTAATTAAAAGTTTATACATTTTTTCAAGTCCTTAAAAGTTATACTTTTTTAAATCAACTTAGGAGAATATTTCATTGACAATATTGAAAAATAGAAATTGTGTTTTGAAAAATGTTTATTCATTTATGTCGAGTTTGTTACAACGTTGCTTTGGCATGGACAGTTATTAAATTTCCGGCATCCATATTGTTTCCTGTTCGTGTTTATTTCTTTCATGTAACCGACATCCCAGCAGCTTGATTCACATGATCAAGACCAGATAATGGTTGACGGCGCGAGCTGTGATGCGTTAAACGGAACAACAAGATTGTTTCTGGTAAAATTGCTTGTATCTATTTCGAGAACAATTTTCCAATTAAACATACGTCATTTTTTGCAGCTGCTATGTGTTAACCGCATGAGTAAATGAAACTTGTAAACCGCGAAAACTAATTACGTTTTTTGAAGTTTCCATGTCACAGTAAAGCTAATAAAACTTGCAAGTAATGGAAATTAGCGTATTGGATTACTGTACCAGTTTCTAATTAAAGCCATTCAAAGTTACTGTGTCTGTACCGATGACAGAGCAATCAAATTCACTTCCTTTGTATCGTCGAACCCCTAATGGCTGTAGTTCTGTTTGGGGTTTCATACGAATTAGAAGTGAAATTTTGAACGGATTAATTAATTATACACGAACAAATTCACGTCCAACTGTCACAGAGTTGAGCCGCGACTTCGTACGTCGGCCTATAATTTCTGTTGCAAAATTACTGTTGTATTTAACTTTCAGTCAACATTTTAATGTTGAAAATTGTTCCATACGTGCCACTCTACATGCCATATCCATTGAAAATTGAGACAGTTTCTGCTGGACGCAGGTATACGTCAATGTTTGATAACTACCCATCGGCCTTTATATTTATAACAACGAACAATCGATTTAATTAAAATTGCAATAAATGAAATGAACAGAATATTTTACATTTCATATGTGCATACAGATAATCCAAAACGTAATGGAAATTTTATTTATAAACGAATTATTTCATTGAATTTAAAAAATAATTGTATGCACGCTGATGTGAGAAAGATACAATCTTTTTCGGTGTAAGGAGAAATGTATGACATGTATGCCGAGAGCTATACATTACATTGCAACTTGCTGGAAACTGCATGTACAGTATATAGATTTCAGGACAATCTTGTATCTCAGCATGTATCATTCTCCGTATCCCTTGGGAATTGGACATATCTTTATCTAAACTTTTTAAGCACAGTCATTGATACTATAATCTCTCAAAATATTTACTATTCCTCCTAATTCACCTTGTGTATAGTACTAATTAGAAATAGGTTTGAATCCCGGGAATTCTTGGAAAATTACATGTACTTTGTCTCGTATTCCGGGAAATTGAAAGTCAGGACAATTCATAAACCATATATCTGAAATTCCAATGTGTCATTTAAAAAATGGTCAGCATTTTAACAAAAATCGAAACAAAACCGTACTTAATAATACAAACATTCCACAAAAAAAAAATTATATTCCGAATTCTTCTCTGCATGTAGGAAACATCACATAAACCAGAAATGGTTTTATGGAATATTGACAATCCCAAATTGAATTTAAATATTGACACTCTGTAAATCAACCAATATCATACTTGTACCAAAGCAAAAAATTGTAAATCAGGATGAGTTTGTGAAAAATGTGAATCTGTACATATTCTTCTCTCTTAATCGTAGTTCAAACACACTTCTGCTGGCAGTTTTTAGCAAAATACCAACCTGAAATCATCGTATCTGAATTTCAGTTAAAGAACTTATCTTTACTGAAGATTTATGAAGTCACTCTTCTTTCGTATCCTAAAGAAACACGTGCAGAGGCCTGAAAGATTATAACATGGCCGTAAAAGTTAATGTGGCGGAAATTAAGTTCACTTTATACTAAATGATACAAATGCATATTCTATTTCACAAATTTTTTTAAAGATATTAACCGTATTATTATTTTAATTGCTCTTTTATAAATGGATACGAGGGAATATAGCTCTAAAAAAATGTTTTTCTAGTTAATTTGTTGAATGATGGATGAATGATGTATGTTGCATATTTTCTTTTAGTTTAATGGACCTAATTTTAGGAACATTTTAGGGCAGAATTTGACATTAAGTGAGGTTATTTTATGTCGTAGCCTTCACGCGGAAATTTCACTTAATGAGTTTTCTTGTTTCGTAGTCTATTGTAGTTTTGCACATGACCTGTTTTTACGATACATAGCACAAGGCCCCTAATTCGCATAGTGCCCTGTTTTGTCGCTTATTTTATACGGAAAACTATTATAATTTAACTCAATTTACCACAATATTTACACGTATATATCACCAGTAATTTCCTTCCAAGTAGTTGTATGCATCTGTCTAATATGCTGCCATTAGAACTGATTACATTGAATTTTATAGCATTTGAGGCTATAAGCATGATGCAATCGTGTGTCGGTATATGTTCCACTTATTCTGAACCAAATGAATAAAAAGGTATTTTATTTTATCTTGCAAATATTGTACTGGTACAATGCTAATACGTATGTATATATTTTACTTTAGAAAAGTGTATTATTAGATTACTGTTCATTATAATTACTACACTATAAAACTAAAAGTTTCATTTCACGTAACAATAATTGTACTAAACGTCTACTGGGCAGGATGAGAAGAATCATTGGCAATTCTTAAAACGTACCAACTAACCCTTGCCCGTAATAGTATTGTTCGTACGTAGATAAACGGCAGACGATGTAATCTGTGGATTCCGCTGCCTGCTGATTGCGAGCAGAACACATTAATCATCGATCTCGACTGAAGCAGACAAGCAAAAACAAAACTCCAGGGTACTGCTCTCATTAAATTACTACTGCTTACGTTAAAAGGCTTTTACCCGTATGGTATAAAATCTAATTTTTATTAATATAAAGGGTTATTAAAAGAAGAAAACTTTGAGAAGCTGGTTAATGATAAGTAATTATCCCTTATTAAGATGATTTATTAACACAAAACTTGCTTTTTAGTCTTACAAAGTAAATAATGTACCGGGTTCTCATGAAACAAATATAGTTCATCCACGTATTTCATATAGTAATAATTAATATGATAAATATAATATTTTTAACAATTTCATCATAAAAATGCAATATTTCACAACATATGATATGTTCATTAATCATTCGGAAATATGTAATCCAGCTTAAAGGCTTATATAAAATTTTACATATAAATTATATCATGTATTGAAGTATATTTTATTGGAGCGTATAAGATTGTGAGAGAAATTACTTTTAACCTATCGCATCAATTGTTTCAAAGTATAAATAAGATAATGAAATGGATATGAAATCTGACGTTGATGCGATTAGAACTGCACAGTATCCGTGTTTTACAGTGTTGCGAACAATAAATGTCAAGTGTCTAGATTAAAAAATGTTTCAAGCATAGCAGGAATTCCTGTCTGTAAAAGATTCTCTTGTCGAATATTGTTCCGTTCTTATTGATGCTTTCCTTCCGAGACAGAGTATTTGCGATATGTCTTCATGTCCCCTTTATAAAGGTTTGCTCTCCTCTGAATATCGATTCGTTACGGAAGCTTTTATTCTCTGTCCTGTTTTATTCTTTTAAAAAATGTCCTCATTTCTCTTGTCTTGCGGTATGCAAATTTTATATTTTTACATGAGTTCCATACTGAATAAGCACTCAGACCACGAAGCCATATTATTTTTAAAGTGTACGAGAACTCACTGTTATTATTCTCTGTTTAACAGAATGGAAATGCGCATATACAAGGGTTGTGTTAGACGCAGAGAAAATCACTACGAACATTTGTTTTATCAACCTTTGTCTACCACGAATGTATAAAAGAAAAACAATTAAAATATCATCAAACTTAATTTCGTGTAACACAACAAACTAGAAACAAATGGAAATAAACAAAGGCAGCCAGCTAATAACTGCATTAGTTAATGTGAACCAGTCATTAAAGTTAAATGAGTAGTTCAGAACCAATTCGCGATGCAAATATAAGCATACCAGTGTGGTATCTTAATGACTTTAACTATTTTGGACTATTATCATTTACTGTGCCGACTGCTTAAACAGCGCACTGTACATCTCAGAACGCGGTGAACTGAACGCATTCCGGAAATGTTTGCACTGTCGGTTTGCTACGCAACCCCTCCCCGGGCCAGACCCAGGCCCAGGCCCAGGCCCAGGCCCAAGCTCACACCCTTCCCTGCAATGACGGCGTTGAAATCGCGGTTCCAGCTGAAACGGCATTAGGCCAGCCGAAGCTGCAAGCTAACCAATTCTTCGTCTTGCGGTACTGCTACATTTGTCTTTAAGACACGGTTACCCTGCGCAGTGATTTACAGGCAGTAGTCCTCCTCACAATGTCTTTTATTACCTTTTTTATCTGCAATCTTTTTTTAACGATTTTCTTTTTATAGATTTTAATATTCGTCTGTATACATTGTTGTTTGTGTAGCAAAATATGTTTACATTTATTTGCAATGTAATCTAATTTATATTGTTTATTTATTATTATATATGTAAGCAAATAATTTAACTTAAATTTAAATAACACTTAAAATACCTATCTTCACTCTACCTAAGTCACATTAGTTAACAAGTGATTAAAATAAATCGTATCCTCGATATTTCGATATTTCGAAAAAAAAAACAAATACTGGATATATACATATATGTATATATTATTACAGCGAAACGTTTAGGCAGTTAGAATAAATGAAATTGAATGAAATGAAGTTTATAATTAAAATTAAATGACTATGTATTTGTGCAGGGATAGTAGAAATTTTAATGAATTTCTGCTTGGAAATCGATCAAATGCGGTACAGGTCAATTAAGGCAATGCTCAACAATGTGCGGCTTTGGAAGTTTACGAACACATTAATTCTAAATTATCGCGGTAAGTGAATTATCTCCAAACACTATATAGCTCTCAGCTATAGCTCTAGGATATTACCGTCCACACAATTTGTGCCACTCAAATACACACGAGCCAAGTACTCGCAAATACTACGAAGTTCATACAATCCAACACATACCCACTGCTACCAAGTTAAACCACGGATTTAAGTTTATACTACACACTCTGTGTAAATATGAAACATAGCTACCTCGCACACACCACTTTCATTTATGAAGCAACTGTTTCATAATATACTGTACATAATAGTTTAAATTCATTATAATTCTATTACGTGTGAAGTTAAACGATGATTGTACAAATAATAACGAAATGATCTTTTTATCTTCACAATCCATTGATTTTTTACTTACCAGGATACATGTCTCCAGCTAATAAATATATCAAACTTTCTACGTTGTCATCCCCGCTTGCGATACAAAAAGTTGACCGTGAACTATAAGCAGGATGGCTGATATTTCCCAGGAACCGTGGAAACCGAACACGGGCCATTTGGTAGTTCAGCCGCTCTTTTATCTACTTTAACATGATACATTATATTCTTCTAGACCTGAACAAAAAACGAACAAATAACTGTTCCACGGAGGGAATGTATCCACACCACATACACCGCACCAAACTCTGCGACAATACATAATATTTTTTGAAGCAGCTTATTTTATGCAAAAGTTCTGATGTATTTTACATCGAACTTACTTTGGAGAAAATTTCCTGTTGCAAAGTAATGGATTTTCAAAATATCGCTTAACATCTCCACTACAGCAATTGAAATAGTGTACGTGAACACTTCCTAATTAGCCAAGCTAAAACCTTTGATGTCAGTGCATCATACAGTGTCATAAGTTTATATACTAACGAGTAACTGCTTGTAAACATATGCAAGTATTTATAAATTTCTTTGATACGTTTGTCAATAATATACATACATAGTACCAGAGATGAAAAGCTATTTCATATATGAAATTAAGGACAATTTCACTAGACCAATGTATACTGCAAATATCATAAACTGAATTCAAAACCAACTCATTGTTTTTAATGCTCTCGTTTTATTATATGTATAAGACAGATAGACATGAATTCCATATCAGCTTATATTCAGGTCTTTCAATACTGTGCAATGTTCTTAAAACCTTTGAATATCTTCTTTCTATATGTGTTCTTTATTTTCAATAGATATATGTATTAAACTATACTATCTAACATAATCCTGAAATCTTACTACTACATATTTGTTTTGAATAACTGTTATATTTGTCAGTTTATTTGTAAAATATGAACAAAAGTGACTGAATTAAGAAGTTAACCAACCATTATTATATAGATACTATCTGTCTTTTGATTTTCATTAGCGTCCTGTTTCGGAAACATCGTGCCAAGTCTTGTAGAAAGAGCAATACATTTTGTTTGTGTTGGGCAAGTATCAGAGAATACCAGAGTTAGAAATTTATGTTTGCCTAGGGACCGACAACAGTTACTTTGTTATTTATACCGGTATTTTCTAAAAGAAACACGTTCCGCAGACCCCTGTCGCATAGTCCGGTATATTCGCATAGCACATTCCGAACGATCGGTTCTCAAAAGTAAACACTTGCTAGATGCATGTGTTTGTACTTCTATGTACAGATTTTTATTCTCCACAATTCATTGACCAGTGCATACACGTTCATACTTATGGGAATGTCGAGTTTCCATATTACCTTCACATATCTAGTTCTTATTCATGTGGCAACTATTGAAACGAGCATTACGGAATATTATATCAATACAATAAATTCTTTACAATACCAATTTCAATGCCTAAGTGCTTAATTCATCTCTATCTTCAATGGTTTCTTTTTCTTCAAACCAAAAACGACACACAACAGGTTTCCACTAAAAAAGAACGCTGAGATAACTCAATTTAGAACTTACGCCATTTAATTAAACTAATAAGTTCGTAAGTTACGAGATCATCTGTTCAAAAACCGCTCAGTAATGATTTCAAGAAAAAGAGTAGAAATCAGCATGGAAACTGAAGATTCCATGTTCGGACGAATATATCAACGTCAAATATTAAAATCGTCAATAAATTTTCACTTGACGTCGGACGTTCATCTTCAGTTGGTAAAAAAAGAGTTAAAAAGAAAAATAGCGAGACTGTAATTACACAAAATATCAAGTGCCAGTCATTAAAGCGTCTGTCATTAGTGCAATTATCGTCGGGCGGGTCGTTAATCAAACTGTTAGTTCATTTTTTTACGGGAACATCTTGTGATTTGGACGCAGCTCGCATCAGGAGACGAGTGAGCAGTTAATCCCACTCTAGGAAGTGTAATTTCCCAAACGGACGGGTCGCTGCTTGCTCCTGTCTGCTCCAATTAAATCAATATCCGGTTTCCTTTAGCGCATTGCCAGATTACTGCAAAAGTTATTATGGCCATTATTTTCAGATTCAGTACATTTTCTTACGCTTCCCATATTTGCCTACCCTGTGCTCACTAACAAAGCTGGACAGACAGACAGACGGATACTTTGTCGATAGTTACTAAATGTTTCCAGATAGTTTACGTTGATTATATTGGAAACTATGTTGATGCAAACTAATTGTTAGTATAATTGTTTTATTCAACTATTCAGTCAATAGTGTAACCACATTCCAAATCATTTACATTCAACATTTCATTCGTAATTATATACAAATAGAACAATTTAAACACAAATATGTAGTTAAAATTCAGATTAATTTATCCACATCTAGTACTCAAAGGCAGGTTAAGTAATTATTGAAACACTGGTCGTATTTCCTATAGCCATGTATCACATCACTGTATCTTCACTAGCTGTAAAATATGTATATAAAAATTTATTGGTGGACATATGCATACTTTTCTCTATATAATTTGTATAAATTTTATTCTCTCATCTCGTGATATTCTACCGTGAGAAAAGTACACTCCATTCAGCATTACTTTGTTGAATAAAAATGTTTTTTAACTCGGATAATAATAATAATAATAATAAATTATTTAGATGCATATCCTTAAAATTAATTAATTACGCGAACCGAAAGTTTAGATTGGATAATTAACAAACAGACAGTATGAAAAAGTTAAATTAGAGTTTGGCATTATTTCACGAGAATTACAATGAGTAATAACCCAATGGAAACGAGAAAGATGAATAAGATTAATGAAACAAAAGGGTTCTAAAATACAAAGAAATGTCGAATTTTGTTGCCATGAAATTTGAAAAAGAGAAATGATGACTCATTTAATATAAATATGAATACAAATGTGTTGCTTTTTAATTGACATCTAGGAAGAAGGAAATTTTGAAAAAATCTTACGATGCTACTAACAATTTTGGTTATTTTTTCTGTAACTCTATACCTGTAAACAGTCACGTTGCTAGGAAGAACCCCAGCATTGAATAAACAAATTCCATTTCCTTTCAATAAAAAAATTAAATAAGATTCACATCTAATATAAAAAGAAAAGTAATAATTAGAATGCTGATGATTTATTATACAATTTTGAAATATTCCTTCCGTTTTTTATAACGGGAAGCCGGTTTTATTTCATAAGAAAATTGTCTAAATTTATATTTTATTCCATATATTTGTCGACATATTCCAATATCCTGCAAGTTTAGGAATTCTCTTAGAAGACTGTAGTCGGTTTTCTTTATATTACTTCCAAATATTCTGAAAATTTTAAATTCCCTCACTTCCAACTTTTGACCGACTTGCAATACGGTGTTCTGTTTTTAGATCGAAAATTTCAGATAAAATAATTTTGAAAAAGTTAAAAAAAATGTTTCACGCTAGAAGCAAATCTTAAAGAATCACTAGTTTATTTCCTAAATATAACAACCTGTATATGATCAATATTTATCAATATTTCAGTATATTATTGTCTAGTTATTATTGAACGGTTGGCATGATTTTAAAAATGTAATTAGCGATAACAAAAAATTTCGAAATATACGAGTATATCTGCGTGAAAATTTGCTCTGTTAAATGACACTTTGTCACCCCATCACATATGGGGATATCTAGGTTAATGTGTTTCTGAATTTCATTAAAAAACAAACGGATTATTACGTGATATTCCCGGATTTTGTACGGATTTATAACGAGATGCAAATCATCGTTGTTTCAAGAATAAACAGAATGCAATTTCAAGCGCATAGAACGAGTGACATAAAACTTTTATACGGATACATATTTCTTCTACTTTTCCAGCTGAACTTTTCGTTACTCTAAAATATGTATTCTACGAATTTAGTGTGTTTTATTAATATATTCGAACATATCCGATCTATTCTACATTAGAACTAGTTGAAATGTTATGTACGAAGTTCCTATAGTATAATATCTTTATTGACAAGCTGTCCTCTCGTAAACTCCAGTGCGACTTATCATTGCTCGGAGCGATTTTGTAGGATTTACGACATCAATAACTATAAAAGTCAACATTGAAGTTAAGTCTACGAAACTTGTAACTACTCTCATTTACATTGTATTGTACGCTTAGAAAAAGTCGACAACTACAGTAAACATGTTATCTGACATTTATTAATATGGAATCTGCAAAACCATATTCTGTATCCGACCAATGTTCTACTGCATTTTTCCTTCCATCTAACTTAAAGTAAATGGAAATTAAATTTATATATTGATATATTTATATTGATTGAACTAGAAAATACTTATTCATGTATTTTATAGTATACTGTAATCCTGAAGATATTGACTAATTGCTAGTGATGAGAAAAAAATTTTGTGTAATAATTAGTAATTGTTATGAATAAATTTCTTATTCGCATTGTGTTAGTAAACGAGAAAAGAGCAGTGTATGTAGGTTATATATCTCAACCTCATAAAAATGCAAATCTTTTATACGGTAGTAAAATAAGAGAGAAATTAATTTTGTTATTTGGTGTCCCGCGGGAAAGTTAATTGCATTTACCTCTAGAAAAATAATATATTCCACTGCACTGAATACACTTCTGTAGAAACAGTATAACATCATGCCATATCTAAATGTTATACAAGTAAGTTATTTTCTGTTTTTGTAAATTCCCAACTTGCACTAGTAACTTAACTGTGAAATGCGAATCACACATTATTCTAAAAAAAGCCGATATTCATATTTACATAATACATTCGAGTTTATACCAGAACATGTACAATTTTGTTTATAAAATTTCTTTTATAATGATAAATATCTAATTTTTTTAGTACCGAGAATTTTTCAAATTATTCTACTTTGCAAATAACTTATTTTAATATATACCCGTATACAAGCTTGCATTCTGATCTGGTCTCTTGATTTAATTTTTTTAGATTTAATCATGTTCTGTCAAGAACAGATATTTCAGAAAAAAAGCTTGTATAAACGTCAAATTTTTCTAAAATATTCTAGAACTGATTTTGTATTTCAATCGAGTAATTAGAATTTTATTTTCGTCTATCAATCGAAGTTTTTTTTCCCGATAATATTTTATCTACTTATCAGTTTTTAATTTTATTTAAAATTATGAAACCTAAGAAATTTATTTAAAAAATAAAATAAATAAGTTTTAGCTTATATAATATATTTGCATAACCATACTTTTATTATTTCAAATAAACAACATTAATATAATATTGTGTTTCTACTTACTTACCTTTTTCTGATGTTTACAACATGAAAATATTATTCGTAATACGTGAAATAGAATAGGTAAATTAAATTATTCGAGTAATAATTGCATTAAATCAGTTTAAATTTGATCATTTATAAGTAAGTATAGGGAAGCGTAGGTACTATTGTTTAGGCAAAGTTTTCATATAAAACAGCTTATCTAAGTTTGTCTTCCTTGGCTCGTACAACATCTGCTCAGATCCAGCAGCACTCCAGAAAGGTTTCTGTATACATTACAGAAGTTTAAATCCGGTCTGAAATGAGAGTTTAGATAAGAAACCGCTCAACAAACAATTGCTATAGTTGTTACGAAAAGTATCGAATAAGTCCCCCAAAGTATGATCAGAGTATACTTGTTTCCTTAACCATATACTGGAACATTATTTCCATCTAAGTACAGGTAATCATCACTACACTTTACACAAGGTATCCACAATTTATATTAATTGCTTTCTCTGATATCTTATT
>JAGJTL010000039.1:3649563-3662054 GCA_022063505.1 Calosoma granatense
TATAAAAAAGTAAATACCAGAGATTTTTATTTGAGTAGAAAGACATTTGTCTCAATCAACATTTGACAAATATGGATTAATGGAGCTAATAACTCAGAGGTAGAATAGAAATTCAACTTTTATACAGGTAATAAAAGTAAAAGACTTTATGTCGTAGCAGGCTAAGCCCAATGTATGACTATCTATCCAATCGGGGATTGCAGAAAATGCATTTCATATTGCATTTGCTGGTTGCATCTCGTTCGCCGATAAGCCGGTTTATAGCTTCGAAATGTATCTTGTTCGTAACGAAGATTACACGGGAGATTTACGTTCTCATTTACGATGGATTACAATGTAATTAATTGATAACACAGTGCGTAATTCTGTCTGAGGCAAGCCACGTACTTTGTCATGTTCTTCTAAATTATATTCGATATTTGTACGCATTTATTTACGAGTCATTTGTACTGTAATCATGTTTTACACTTTAAAATTAAACAGTACATTATTTACAGAGATATTTCATGGCACATTCCTGAAAAAGTGCAATTAAAATATTTCATTAAAGAATCATCATCTTGTACTAACAATTAATTTATAATAAATTGAAACTGACAAAGTCAAAATTAAAGTCTTAAACTTTTGTACAGTATTATTCATGTTTCGTTCATTTGAATGCAGATACACTGGATATATAAATTAATGTAAAAATAAACTTTACTTCTTAATCTTTGTTTTCTAAATCTTGTTTGTTATCAACTCAGTAATCAAGGCAGATTACATTCGGATAGCTCCGTTGAGAATACAACTGTTACAATGGTATTTAAATTTAACTGATTAAAGTGTAGCGATATCTGAAAAGAAACTTCAAAGTAGTCAGTGACAGTTGCGCTATTCTCGAGAAAATTAAATACAGCCTATTACATTTTCTAATTTAGTATCTTGTTTTTTTTGAAAACAACGCCTATAAGAGAAGCTACAATTACAAATAACACAAAATTTACTTTATTCTCTTAAGCTAAAAAGAGATTTTCTTTACATTTTATTGAGAGAAATTAATATTATTTTGTATATTTGAAATGTTTTATATTAATTTAAATAAGAAAACAAACTTTTTGTAGGTATATTTTGCCTCAGTGGAAATGATTACAAATTGGTGATAACAAGACACCATTTAGTGTAGATATTTGGTAAATCATATAAATTCAAGGCGTATTGAACTAGAAATAGCTTATAAACCATACTTGTGAACAAGATTTATCCTGAAGCCAGAAATGTACACAACTGTTCTAAATATTTGCTCGATAAATATTAGATTACATGTTTAGTAGTTAATTGTTAATATAAACAGAAATCTGATATTAATCTGTGTTAGAGTTGATTCATATATTTTACAATAATTCGAATATTAATTCTAATTTGTGTAACAAACACATTTTAATAAGTATATTTAATAAATATAAGACAAAATTATTTAGTTTCTTACATAAATCTATACTTCTATTTCTCTGATAGAATAATTATAACAGAAAGCATACTTCAAAAACTACGTACCAGAAAAATGTACGACAGTATATATTGGTTTCTATTAAATTAATTAATTATAAACAAAGTAGTTTAATAAATGGATAGGACAGCAACTGGTAAGTCTAGGGGAATATCGTCGATTACATTACTGAATTGTGCAGCCAAACTCTGACTAAAGCAAATTTCAAACTACAACAGAAAAATCCGGAATCTTTTAACAACAACAACAGCAACAACAAAGCTTAAATGTTACTTACAAAGAATACGAAGAAAAAGAACGTACACTATGATGATGCTATCTTCTATTGTGTAAATAATGTGTGTTTCTGTCTCACTCTCATTTTATAGTAATGGATGTAGCTGTGAGTTGTAGATAAATCTTGTCTGACGTCACATTTTCATCCAAATGTGTACATTCGAACCAGAAGTGTCATTTTCGCACAGACCTTAGTCATCAAAGGAACCGTATCTTTCCCACTCTTCAGACATTATTTGATACACCAGGATCTTTTATTTGGACTGGATAGCTCCAGTGTCAATTGCAACACATTACACTATAAATATATCGCCTATTTCGTAAATACCTCTACTTAGAATAGTATGGTAATAAAGCAAATAATATTAGCCAATTCGCAGATTTCACAATGATATTTTACAATTAATCTTATTGTTTGAAATTCTTATTACTTCTTTTTGCTTTGAATATTATAATTCTCTAGAAACTTAGTTTATCTACAAAACCAAATGAAATTCTATCTAGACTAGTCAGAACGCCATAGAATGTTTCTTCAATATTCAAACAACAATGTCCACTTTGTATTAAAATATATGACGTATCATATCACATCAAACAGGATTCGAACTTTGAACAAAAAAATAAAGACTAAAGAAAAAGAAATTCCAATCAAATTACTTTTGTGTCCTTTGAGAGACATATTAAAAAATTCTTTCATTATATACAGCGCATTGGGAAGACCTATTGGCTGAATCGAACTCCGTATTTGTCGTCAATAGAAAGGCGCTATGGGGAGAATCTGATTTTGCGATGCGCCCGAGATAGGATGGTCGCGAACGCCTCCGCCGTTCACGTACGGACGCGGGTCTTATCGGATTAAGGGAGGCTGTCACGCAGTCACGGGTAAAATTAACTCTCAGTTCAGAAAACGGACGACAGTCCGACAGATAACACTCTTCCCGTCACACCAACGTACTGTAAACCTATGCCCATCAGCACACCTTACGTCAAGATATGGAATGAACGCACAATCGAGTCTAATTTATACCTCGCCGTGCCTCACTGACTGACTGCACTGTCTGCCTGTCTGTTCCACACCGAGTCTCGCGCTAATAATTCACAGTCTGAAAATTATCCAATCTGATACGTTCATTTTGCTAATGACAATATTTAAATTTCGGTTATTATAAGATGTACCTTACCTTATCGTTGATATACATTGCTGTATCTTGAATTAGATCTTACGCAACCAGTTTCACATTACATACCTTGTTTTTCTGATAACACTGACCCCAGAGCAAACATTTTTTCATACTGAGAAATGCAAATTATAAAGAAAGAATACGCGAGCTTGCAAACAGTTTGAAAGGATTGAATGCATTACGCATAATATAATATTCACTCTTATACTCCCCGATTTATGATTTTCATTATTTCACATAGTGTACTATTGATTACCTTCTCAATAAATTATTATTAATATAATTAAATGACGACATAGAAAACGGAATATTCGTTAGTGAAATGATATACGGTTTTGCCAGATGGATGATCTAATTGGAAATGGATGAACTTCCCACTGTCTCTGATTAAGTCGTAACTTGGTTGTCCTTCGTTCCCATACTCAAATACCGGTTAACAAATACTAGCTTAAAACCATGACAACCATTCATTTACGGCAACCCGTTCTAAGGTTGGTGAACCGAAGCAATTTACTTACCGCAGATTGGAAGGAAATTAGCAAAGCTGGCTAGATGAGATTAGAATACAAAGAGCTGTCATGTCTAGTTGTGGGTATTTCAAAATACTACACAAGGTAGCACTAATTCTAGAATATCATTCTCAATTACGTTTTACTATTCGCTGTTACTGATTAAGTGTTGTTTTTACATGCCTGTTTCAGAATTTCTTTCATTATTATGTGAGCATTTTGCATGAAACATGATACGATTAAAAATAAAATCAAATAAATGAATATATACGTATTTATTACGTTCTACTTATGTATGATAATATATAAAAGTGCATAATGGCAAATGTATTTTCTCGGTAGAGTAATGCAAGTTTGAAACATTGTATATAAGTTTAATGTGCCACAATATACGCGGTAGATACATGAAATGAGAATTCCTTAGTTTATAACAGTTTCATATAAGTTTGTATAGGAATACCAAAGATATTAACAAGTAATTATAGTTGTTAATGGAATATTACATGAAATTCTATTTTCCCATAAACAGTTTCAGTGTTTACCTAACCAGCATAAGTAAAACCATTACAATCACAGCTCCAGTATGTAATTCGTTAATGCAGGATAAAATAAGTTTTAGCAATCATGAATACAATCTGGAAATAGTTAATAATGAATGATCTGACATATATTTTGTTTTTAAATAGAATCAATGGAAGTAAATGAGCAATTAGAGTATTTCATTATGTATGCACTATTGTGAATATATGTATAATACTTTCTGAATGTAAGCACACATGGCAGTAACAATGCATAGCGTGTTGAAATATATTCAATATCCTGGTTGACAGTTTGAAAATTGATATGCTATCCCGAGACATCCAGCGCAAGTAAGGTCAAACTAATAACCAGTATCCATTAGTAACAGGAATATATAGTGTCTGGAACAAGTGGAAACAATGTTATCTCACCAAGTGCTTAATTATTTGAATATGTATGAGACAAGTGAATAACATAACATTGTGTCTAGATGCCGTAAGAACGTTCTATTCAAATTATTACGTAGGTACATTGTTAGATTTGACGTGCCGAGTATATCCATCACTCTTTCCTATCTACGTTTTCCATCAACTTCTGTTGTACTGTAATGTTGACAGATGAGACGTAGAAATTAAATCTACTTGATTGATCTCTCTTGTTGTGATAATTTTAGACATGAAACATGAAGGATATCTTAACTACAACCACATTTGACTAGCTCATAAGTAGAATGTCGTGCATATATTCGTAGTTAATCAGCTTTTCCAGTGATATAATATTTAGAGAATATTTGTATTCATCATCATTTATTCAAAAACAAAAACGATTCTATATGATATTTATTTTAAATCATAAAGGATGAAGGCTGGATATATATTTTTTATTAACCTGACACAATCACATTTTATATTTTGTCGCATTTTTGTTAACTGACAGGACGCATGTAAAATGTAATAATTGATTTTATTTGCTCATAAATATTTACTTGATACGAGCAAATTAGGTCCTATAAATCGAATTTTTAACTCTATTTTTTGCGGTAACATAATTTTATTTTCATAGTAAACGAATTATCCTGAAAAACAAATTTTTAATTGAAAATTGGCACATAATTAAATATAAATCGGCATTTACAAAAATATTCAGCGGATGCTGTATTGCGCTATCATTGATTTAATTGATCAATCTTAGTAATAATGCATATAAAACATATTATATGCATAATGTAGATGTATAGTTCAAACTATTCGATTCTTTACTTATACCGACATAATAAAGTTCAATATGCAAATATTGCAGTATGTCACAGAAATTGCATATTTGTCGTGAGAATTCAGTATTCCAAGTCTAGCATGTATGTATATACATATTTGTTGTTCTCTTGTTATTTGTTTTTTATTTTACCGAAAACAATATAAAGTATGTTACTATAATATTCAGAATACAGGACTGAGAACGTGTATGGAAACACATATAAACTCGTCAAATTATTCAAATTTCAGCATGTAACTCCTTTGTAAGCTAATCTTATTCCTTCTATTCTGCTTCGTTTGCTGCCGTCTGCAGTAACCTTTACGCTCTCAGTACCTGCAGATGGTGCACATTATGTTGTCAAGCTTACAAAGATGAAGAAAGCTGTGAATAACTCGTCTATATAGAAAATTCGATCAAATACTGAATATACATATTAACTATTAAATACGTATTATTTGCTATCTCATTAAAATTTATCTACTTTTCTATTCCCATCTATAGTTCAAATACAATTATTGTTGTTATTTATTGCCAATTGATATCGACAAATATATACTTGTTCTATATAGTATAGTAAATATGAAGAAAGAAAGATGAATATGCTTAGCAATACTTGAAATATATATTAAAATATTTACATAATATAATATTTCTAACAATAGTGACGAAATATGAAATGTTATAAATAACCAATCTAATCTAAAATAGGAAAAATCTTCAATTCATTCTTCAAAAAAATCCAGACTAAAATCGAGATATTGAAGAATAATAAGAAAACGTATAAGCAATTTTTGCAGCTTCGTCAGTGAATATGTATATATATCCGTTTAAATTTTACCATTGTATAAACTCATATATTTTTAAAAATCTCACCTATAGCTGCACCGCAGGATACATTTAATTTTTTTTAATATTAACAAGTAATTGAATGAAACTTTTAATAGATCCTCTCTTAAATAGCAATCAATCATCTCGCCAAAGGTATAGCATGTTATGCACCGTGACATATTTTAAATTTATTAACGATCACGATATGATGAATGAGGGTTAATTTTTTTTTATATAAAAGGAACTAAAATAAAACTCTTTTTTTTCTTTTCAAGAATATATTAATTTATAACGTGCCAAATGTAAAATAAAAAAATTTGTAATATATTATAAATCTTGTGACATTTATACAGTTTTCATAAATAGTTAAATATTCTAACTGATGAAAAAAATACGGAAACGTATGTACAGTTTATTCATATATAAATATATAACATGTAATACATTAAAATATTTAAAAATAACCTTAAGTACATCTAAAAAACATTTACGAGTACAATCTATAAGCAACAATTATCAATATTTATGGTTATCGTTGTTAAATTGACATGTAAATGATGTATTGTATTTTCTACATACACGGAATCAAAAACATGTTTTTCTGAATTATATAATAGCATGTTGTTAAACTAAAGTTAACATGACTTACATGTACAGTATACCTATATTTTTTATGCTTATATTGTGAATATGCTTGATATTCAACTGGAAATTATTAAAAATATATCAATATATACTAGAAAATAAACTAAATTGTATATAAGTACACTAGAATCTTCAGTACAAACTGCGCAACTCACGATTATGGATCTTTTAAATGAATACAAATAATTAAAACCCTACCATATTATAGAAATATCACAGACATTTTTATATAAGATTTTTTTACAAGATTTATCATCATACATTTTATTAAAAATAATGAAAGATTTATTTTAAAATAATGCGATTAAATTAAAATCTTTATATATACATATGTATTTCGATTTGTTTCTGCAACAGATGCTTAATAAAAAAACATATTTTAAATGCAATAAAATTAAAAATTAGTTTAGTAATCTGACTTTAACAATAACACACATTGTTAAATTAATTAAGATTAAGAAAACTAGCATATTATATCGAACAGGTATTGAACAATAATATGTATTAATATTTAAAAAAGAATAATAATCAACCTTAGTATTATTAATATTCTTGTTGCTCAGCTAATATTTTGAATATCTCTTCTTATTTGTTCTTTCATATTTTCCCCAATTTCTTCATTAGATCAGTATTAGGATCTGAAACATACATAAACATTCTACAAATTTGTTCGTAGATACAATAATAATAAAATTTTCTTTTAATACTTACTAACCCTTAGTAGAACGTAAGTTTACTTATTAGATTTGACGAATATTGGATATGTAGGAATGTAGTCTATATATACAGTTGCAAATGTCATCATCATCGCTGCATAACGGTAAAGTTGAAAACCATCTCACGGAAAAGCATACTTCATACTTAGTCACCACTTTTAAAGTTGTTTTACTCGACTCAGTGGGAGTAGCTGACATCGCCGCAGTTAATAAAGTTTCTTACTTTATTGCATCTAGGGAAAATATTACTTGTAAAAGTAAAAAAGAATATTTTCAACTTGTAACAATGCACTCGAGAAATATTCTTTTTAAACTGTAATATAAACTATAACTTGTAGTCATCTAGGTAAAAGTTTTCATTTTTCATGTGCATACTAATATCAAACTTGCGAAGATGAAACGTTCATGCATACACTATGTACATACATTGACACACTAGTACACTGGTATGTGCAACACTAATAACTAATGTAAAATAAAATAAACATAAATAATAGTGCTTACCCTCTAATATATCACGGCATCAAGTAATATTATATTTTGTCCAACATAATACGGTTCCATAACGACACCAAATCAGTTTCCGGATATAGCAAAATGTCACATTTTCGGTTTGTTCTTTCTAAAATGCATGTCAGCAAATTATTACGAATAAGCTATCCACTGAAAACTATATATTAAATATATAATTATCATTAGAATTCAAAACAAACAATAAATGAATAAACTGTAAAAAGTTTACAAACCGGAAACTGGTAGCCCAGTAAAATTCAATATCACAATCATTTTCAAATAGCAATTTTAAACTAAACTGTCACAGACAAAATCACAAAGAACAAAACACAAAGAAAGAAACGTGCTTTGCCTTTCCAAAACAATTAGCTTCTTCCGCCTGTGCACACTGCTCGCCGACCTAGAGACAACTGGAGACGCGCGCGTCCCGGCGTCACGCATCCTTCCACCCTATAGTCCGCCGGTATCCCGGGCAGAACAACAGGACAAATATCTCATAAACAGTAAACCTCACCTGTGCCACGTACCTCACTAAAGACAGTCTAACACCGGTACATATTGTGTCATAATCCACAGTTCACCCGCGAGGAATATTATGTCATGTATCCTTATGAACAAATACTTTGTATGTAATGAACACAATATACAATTAGAAATGTTTCTTTTAAATTATAGCACTTGACTGCTTGTCAAAATATAATTGATATTTGCAGGCTTGCAACTTGTAAACGATACGCATAATTAATAGATGTGAAATTTTAAATATTGTATTAGATATCGTTCGATAAGGAAATCAAATATTTGAGAACATTAGATAAAAATTGGCTTTTCTTTAAGAAAGCCGATGATAGGTACATTTTACAATTTGAAGGGTGGGAGAAGACCACACCCTCTCTGGTTCCGGGTCTGGTCGTTGTTACCTAATTGTAACATCATCAAAAATAGTGTGAATACGACCCTTAGCATATATCACGCAAGGAAATTGCCAAATTACCATTATTAATTGCGCGGCATGTTAAACCGAAATTACGGTACAAGTACATATATATTCCATGTAACCAACGCCTAATTCTGCGTAATTAATCACACAAAAACGCAGTATACGCATGGTATTATTTAATTAAGACGTTATTCTAATGAAACAACTGCAATCACGAACTTGGCTAATTCAGAAATAGGTTACATGGTAAATATAATAATAAATCATTACATTTATGTTGATTATACATGATTTAAAAAAGTATTTTATTATTTTTGCTAAAAAAGGATCTTTATCCCTTGATACGTCTTAATTAATTTTACTGAATTCTTTTTAGTATTGTAAATAATGAAACATTTAAAACCATAATTCTAGAATGTTTGCTTTTCTCGATGTAATTTCTTTCCAATTTAGATACTAAAACCAATAATGAGACAAAAGACCGTAATTTCCTGCATCCCTCGAGACTTACCTCTTGGGAAATTTTACACTGCATATGTTTGCTCTTCGAGCTGTATTGGTAGAAATTTGCTATTGTGTGTAAAATTAATAATGTTATCAATGAATATTCCTAAATCGTTAGAAATTTCCCTCGATATTAAATAATTCCAATTACAAAAAACTACAGACGATTCCGCACTGTACAGAATATCGGATTATTGTACAAATAATAGTACAAGTCAAAACTTCATGTCGTTGGATGTATAACTGTAATACTTTTATTTCCATATAGTTTGAAACATCATTTGAAATCCCGCCGGAATAATTAATTACTTGTATCCTGAACCTGTTCAACTGCTAGCGAGTTTTGACTTCATCTGACGTTCCTAAGTTTAGTTCAGTTGCACACTTCATATTGCTAATCTTTTAATGTGAATCAAACTCTGTTTCATATACACATTATATTTTCTACAGGTAAACATGAATTCACATAATTCCTAGTAGTAATTTAGCGCAATACGCATAATGAGGATGAAATGCAACTGTAATTCATGTTCTTACATGCATTTGTGCTTTGTAATATATGGAATACGACCTGTATCCTGTATGTGAACCTGCAGCTACGCTAACTGCATTACCAGCACAGATGTATACGGTACTGATATCAACATGCAACGTTTATAATTATATTAATTATGAATCTAATGCTAAGCGCATGTATTGCTTAAATAGCTGCTTTGCGACCGACACACGAAGCAAATGTTCATATACCAACAGAGTATTTTAATTGTCGAAACTATTCTAAACAATTGTCGTTTGTGTCGGCCATTGTTTATATCGAACAGAACACATCTCAGCAGGCGGTGAACTGAACACATTCCACGGATGTTTGCACTTGGAAACCAAATGTGTAAAATTACATAGTAAGGGACAGCGTTCGGCCAACGAATAATGCTGGCCTGGCATTTTGCCTTGGTTCACCAGACCCTATATTCCTGGTATTTTTCCTACAAACTGAACGTGGTTTCTTGATTGTGCCAGCTGGACAAAATTTCATATTAGATTCCCCAAGTTGGGCGATAAAACTAGTTCACAAGATTCGCTTGTTTATTGTTTTGATAAAAGGTAATCAAACAATTTCAGTGATTTCGGATTGAGATCAATATTTGTAGGAGGCCATTTTGAATCTATATTCTTTTCATGAGTAATTTTTTTTATCTACATATGTACACATCGCATACATATATATGTATACTCAATGTTGAGAATAAATTCAGCACTTACTCACGCGTATTTGTATAGAAATCTTCCAATATTTTACAAGATTTTTATGTTATATATTTTGTATAACATAGCGCATTGAAAAACTTTTACTAAAATTTAATAAAACTGCAATAGGCAATCGCACATTTATTACTAAAATATTAGAAATATACAGACGACGTAAGTACGAATAACGTAAGTCGATGTATTACTGTATTGTGATAATTTTAATTTTATCTGTGTTAAATACAAAGAAAATTATAAACACTAAAATAAATAGGATATTAAAATGGAAAATTTAAAGTATTATTTCTGCAAGTTATCTTTTAATATAACATTAAAGTGTTTGTTCAATATAACATTTATTGTACACAAATATACCTTTATCTCTATTTGGATAAGATTATTATTCAATTGAAATATTTATTTATTGATAACACGCCTGTTATCAAATTGTTTGATATTTAATAATTTTGTAATTAATTACAATACGATAATAAAACACTACGTTCTAAACTGCACGTAGCAAATGTAGATTATATAACTATTGAGGTATAAAATAGCAATAACAAAATTAATTTAATCAGTATTTAAAGTATATACGAGTATAAACAGTATAATCATACTGCATTACAAAAATGTACAATAATCGACTAATGGGGCAAATAAAAACAATGAATCAAGAAGTTCCAGATACAGTTTTGGCCAAATTGATCTGTGACAATTGTGAAGGGCATCTGTCTCGTGGTCCAGTGCTGATGCTGGATAATGGAAAGAACAGATGTGGCCGTTGTATAAAACCAAAGCAAGGTGCTCAGAGGAATATTGTCTACGAGGAGTTGGCCAGCTTATTGTTATTTCCATGCCGCTATAAAGAGCATGGATGCCAGAAAATGGTGAAGTTTAGTGAAAATCAGTTGCACGAAGAGAGTTGCGCTTATCGGCCGTTCGTTTGCCCAATCGCTGAATCCGGGAGATGCGAATGGTCCGGTATACGTAGTCGCCTCCTCGAACATTCCAAAAGAAGCCATCCTGCAAACGTTGTCCCTTACAATCCATTTAAAATGATTCATGTCATTACAAAATCTAGCCTTGACTCATTCATCCTATCTGCATTCCAAGTACTTTTTCTTATCCAAACTAAGGTGTGTGTTGCTAGCCGCACCATTTATCACTCAGTTCGACTGATCGGCGATGCAAAATATACCTCCAATTATGAATTCGAAGTAAGCATCGAAAATAAAGGTAATAAAATTATTAAACCAGGAAGTGTAGCACCACAAGGTTGTATGGTGTTACAAGAGGACACCTCAATAGCCACAAATATTAACGGTTTACTTCAAGTACTGGGAGATTTTAAAGATACCACGTTCACTTTAACTGTACATGACAAAACTCAGAAACCTGGACAACCTGTAGTAAGTTGACTAATCAAAACGTATAACTAAAATTCATACTGATGCTTTCTGTTTTAGTTTGAATTTTATTCAGGCCGTTATTGAAAATGAATTTTATTACGAAAGAATTATGTAATAANNNNAACACAGATTTAAACAAATCTAAATTCAGAAATAATGAGCTTAATAACTGCGCCAGAAATTTGACAATGTAGATAAGAAGAAACGGATATTGATTTAATTAGTGGAGACTGAAACAATCAGCAACAGCCGTCCGTAGAGAAAATTACATTACAGAAATATGGATTAACTCTGAACCGCTTGCTGAAATCACGGGATGTTTGAAGAAAAATGAACTAACGATGTGAAGATGTCGATAATTGTACTAATGACACACGTTTCAACGAGAACCGTTTCTCCGCAATTACACGTTTCGAACTGTCTCTTTTCTTTTTTATTGTTTCTAATAAACGGAAATGTA
>JAGJTL010000039.1:3678629-3728478 GCA_022063505.1 Calosoma granatense
TGAGTAGGCTGTAAGGAATTGATTTAAATTGTAAGTAAAGTAAATTGTTTTAACTGGAATTATGAGATACTTTATTCGGCCCTGTAGAACGTAAAAAAGAGTATTACTGAATTCAAAACTAAAGTAAAAATGATTTCTAATCTAATTTAAATTAGCAACCAGATTTTTAGAAACAATATAAAAATATTTAACTTGAACAACGAGTAAAGATTTAAACCTTTTAAACAATACTGTGCTCATATATTAATTTGTGTGTTAAAAACTAATTAAAACATTCATGTTTTGTTCCTCTAACTAGTATACAAATGTTGAATTGTAAGGAATTAGCGAATAATTCGAAAGCCTTACAGTTTTACGAGATGTTTAAATGATATACTGCAAAATAAAAACAAAATGTAGAACTCCACGATAATGTTCTAAAGTTCAAGTTCATTATTTACATTTGGTTTAGAACACTGAAGTTAACTTCCGTTCCAAATGCAAATATAACACAGCGACTTCGCTACATTTACACAGACTAGGGCGTTCTGTAAACCAATGTATTATTTTAAGCATCATTATTTTCACACGGCTTTTTCATGTCATAATTATCTTATTTTGCCTGATATTTTACCAAAAAACTATCAGCATTTTTCATAAATCAGTGGAATATACTTCCGTATTGACAATAACGAATTACATAAAATATTATTATTTATATCTTCCAATTCATTGAATTTCCTGTCAATGTAATTGTTTTCAGTCAATATAATTTTAGTGATATCGAGCAAATATTACTTATTATTCCCGTGAAATGTGTATTTAAATTGTACTAAAAAAAATAAAATGGTTTTTTTTCGGAAGGCAAAAATTATTATTCGATTATACTGCTGAATATCAAAGTGACAAAACGGGTAAGATAATATTTTCCAACCTTATATAAATGCAAATCTTCGTCATAACCGTAAGAGAGAAGAAAAATTAATTTCGTTATTTGTGACTTGAGGGAAAATTAATTACGTTCCGTGAGAGCAAAATTCAGAAGCGTCGTTTAATTTTAGTGCGCTGCTTCTTTTCGTTAACGAATAATCTAGATTAAATGTGAGATTACAGCTAAACTGTAAGTAACCCTGTCTAGAATTTTATTGAAAATGAAATATTCTGTCATTCAGTTTGCATGTAGAGAAAGTAACTGAAATTGCAAATATGAAATATTGCTTTGTTTTTAAATATATAACGATATGTCCTTTGTGTCTGATAAAATTTGACACTGTAATAATATTACATGTTGTTTCATTTTAAACAATGCGAACAATATATTAATCAACATATGATCAAATTCATCATGCGCACAGCCATTAAATATCCCAATTGATATGGAACATATGATGGTCATTGTTACATTAATGCGTAAACAAATTTCATCCAGCATATCAGATTTTAACTTAATCAAATACATACGATAAACAACGAGTAAAACAAACAAACAACATTTTTCATTATTCGGCTTGACAAATGTAAACAGATTTATTTTGATATTTCGTTTCCTGCGATTCATATGCACGTCAATCCGGAATGGAAGTATTTCAGTTGTAGTGAACACCGCATGTTGACATTCACATATGTTTGGAGAAAAATTATAATATTTCCCGGTATGACGAATAGCTGACAGAGTAGTCAGAACACAAAATACTACTAGCAATATCGATTAGATACTTTGTACAATGAATATTGCATTGTGTGGGTGAAAATACTGACGCACGATAGAATTGTAAATGTCATTTACCATATATATATATATATATTTGACTAAATACGTAGATTTAGGCTAGGTTATTAGAATATTGCTTTCAGTATAAATACACATTCTTCGGCCATTGAATGACAAGTTATAGAATAGTATAGATAGTGTATAGATATGAACCGTAGAATAAACAATGGCTGAGCTGGGAACGTAGAGTTGGTTGTCCATTTGACAAAATGGTACTGGTCAGGGAGAGGGTAAGCACTCAGGCCCACTGTTCCAAACCAGTCGCTCTGCTGTTATCTCTCTGGCTGCTTAATTAACTGAATATGTATGAGATAACTGAATATTCACATCAAGTATAGTGGAACTATGTAGAAATTGTCACTTTCCAGAGAAAACCGAGAGCCAAATATACCGCAAACGGGACAAATTCTCAGTTTCAACCCTCGGCATTTGAATAAAATTTATGAATATATTTCATATCTCGGTCCAAGATTGAAAAAGCGCAGATTGGATGGGAAGTGTACTGTATAAATAAGAGAAAAATTTGTTAGTAATGAGTCAGGGAGCAGAGATGAGATAATGAAATATCTTCGTCCACTTAACAAAGAATTTCATTTTCATTTTATTACCCTGCTGCAATATTAAATTCTACTCCATCTACAGATTCAGTAGTTAATAACATTTTCGAATACTTAATCATATTTATAATTACATACATTACATTTTGTTTTAAATAAACAACAATATGCACGTAATAATGTTTACACTTTATTTCAAGCAGTTATTTCAGTTCTGTGAATATAATTTTCTCGTAACCTGATTAAGGATATTATTTCAGAATATTTTTGAAACGAATAATAAAAACTTAATTATGCTTGTTGTTCGTATAGAGATATGCTTATATACAAAATATGTTTACGGAACATGTTACTAAGTCATTTGTATCTCAAGGCAATTGAATTAAACATACCGAATGTATGTATGTTAGCGAGTAGCGATACAAACAGTGGTGTTTCAGTATAGTTATTTATAAGAGCGTCTCGGGATCTTAGAGAGAAATAACATTTCTACGTTACACATCAGTTAGTGCTATTCACACTCGGTTAACTGTTCTCCAAGGGTTTATACAGATACATGCATACGTAACCCACTGACCTGAGATCATACGTTATATACGCTACATGGCTTCTAGAATAGCGCTCACGTAAATTTATCCGTCTTTCAAATATAGATTGTATCATATTATACAAATATTAATACAATAATAAAAACATGGTCTATATAAGGTAAAAGATATTCTGACAATTTATAATTTACAAATAAGTTTCTATATATAGCATTAAACTGAACGCAAATTGTTGTTAATTTAATATTTCGTGTGTACGTAAATGGAGCTTCATATATTGTTACAAATCCTTACATTTTTTCAAATAATTATTAATCTAAATATGGACAATATATTAAACTGTTCTTTCATAAAACAATATGCTCTTATCAATTAATTTTCTTATAAATCATTAATCTTTGCTAATATTTCTCAATAATCCAAAACAGAAAAGCATGTAACGTTGAAAAACCTATTATATAGATGGATCAGAGTTGATTTGCAGTATTAAAACTTTCGCAAACCTCGTCCATCATATTAAAATCTGTTATAAATCCCAAATACGTCACATAGCCGAATGAATGACATCATCATATTAGATCGTGATTGATAGTTGGCTGGGAAAGATATTGATTTTAGCAAGTATTGGATAAGCTGTAATCCACTATAATCCCATTGCTCCAACGTAAAATATAATTTAATTTTAATGCCAAAATACATATTTCCCTGTCATTATTCAATTTTGGAAGGATGTAATGTAGAAATTTATTATATCTGCTTTTAATTCGTTACCACGTTTCCGCTTACAATCACTAAGTAATCGATTCCGTTCGATTCGCTTGTTAAAAACTATATACGGATTATACTTCTCTATGTGCTGCATATAATGAAAAGTGATAATCCTAGTCGTTATATTTTGAAATATGTCTGGTTAATTAGGCGGAGCCCGTATTTTTGCTGGAATATTATTGAAAGCTATTTAAGTTGAAAGTTCTATATGAAAATTCAATAGACTTGCTAGTATGAAACAGTGTTTTCATTTTAGGTGCTTCAATGGGAACAAGAGCTGCAGGCACTCAATAAACTGCACTGTCGACGGGCAGGAATATAAATTAACTATTTAATGAGTCTACTGATTGCCCTTTCATTCCCAAGCGTAAAACATACTAGTCACCATGTTCACGTACATAATACATAAAATTCCGTATATGATTTGTTCCATTCAATAATGAACACGGTACATTTCATTTGACTTTATTTTCAATGGATAAAAGATATTCCAGACTGAAACATTTCCAAATGCATTATACTAGATTGTTACATGCATGACATGGCAGTGTACAATTCCCATGGAAAATGTGAAATCTATCCCAGTTGTGTCGGTTGGTACTTGGTAAAGTCTAGCTAAGAAAACTAGTCCCTTATGACCCATGCTACACGACTGCCGACTACATAATGTGAAGAGTTTTTAGTTGCTGATCCTCTATATACGGTAAGATAGTGGAACAATACCTAATTACTAAGCAATTGTTGTCTCAATATCTATTACTATCACGCTAGTAGAACAACTATCTGTTTTACTTAATTTAATTACAAATAAAAACTTCAACAATGAAAATAATCCACAATATCTAACGTTAATGAACAATTCCTGACTAAACGAAGATCTGGTGTCTTACGGAAGTGTAGGTAGGGTACTTGAGGTTTAGTTTTTAGGGCTCGATTCTTCTTAGTGAAGATATATAGTGTGCACAATGTTACAGTAGATAAAGTTGACATATATGCGGGAATGGGTCCGGTCAAGTTGCCAAATGGCCCGCATCCTAATACTGCGTAACGTTCCGCGGACTACCAACAGAATGGCTTTCCGTATTCCTATTTCGGTTTCCTAAAATAATGTCCATCTATTGGAAACTTGATCTTTTTCTGAAACAATTTTATGATATATTTATACTTGTACAGCATGTAACAAAACTTCCTACGATAAAGGATTTCATTTCTTGTACGTCCTGAAAGAGAATTTTTGATAATATATCTGTAACATGAATGTTTTATAGTTGTACATATACATTTATGGTAATATGCATTGCGAAAAATTGCTCCAGTCATACTTTCATTTCAAAGGAATTCATAGTTCTCTGTTTCAAGTGAAATTGTTAGAAATGTGGTTGAACATAAAACTGTATATTATAGCCAAAGCTAAAAGCAAGAAAATGTATGTTTTCTTTACATGGATTTTCTCTCTTTATACGAGCGCTTTAATTAACTAGAATTCTGTCCTAGTTTACATGACGGCCGTGTTTTTTTTTTTCGTTTTGTTGTTTGTATAACATGCATATACATGCGAGTATATAAAATATATTTCGTTAAACTGGAAATGAATGTCAAATAATTTGTCTAAAGTTTCAAGAGTCGTTATGGAGTGAAGAGATGTTCCAGACTTCATCCATTTGAATAGACTTGCTTGAAATGCATTGCGAATGACTAGAACCCACTTACAAGCTTTTCAAAGCTCCATTAGACATTGCAGCGTTACATAGAACCCAAGGAAGCAAACCCTGAATAGATCTCTTTAAGAGGTATTTTTTTATATACCGGCTATATTATAAATGTCTACCATGTACTAATTAATTACAAAACTAAACATCAAATTATGAATAAAAATTTTCTATCGATTAATAAATACATTTTTTTTCCAACTGGTCCTTCTGTTATTAAATTGAAAAAATTTAGCAGCTAGTTTGTGGGTCAAAAAAATATGCTTATGATATTTTCCTTTCATTGTAATCTTTAAGAAATATGAAACAATTACATCGGGATATGGATGGAATATTAAATGGAATACTATAGATAAAAGTATGGTAATGAATTTTTTCAAGGGAAACTTATATTACTGCATAATGCAATATTAGAAAATATATGTATGTTTTCTAGAAGCTTAAGTAACCAATTTACTTGCAATTCAATTGTAATTGACGTCATTGTAGATATCGTGAGAAAAAGCTATTATGTAAACGTACGCGACATATAAAGACATAAATACAAATGTACTTTCTAAGATTAGATACTCAAATGAGCAATTGTCATATAAATTTATATTAAGGGATAAAAAATAACAAAAGTTTTAAATGATTGTTTATTTTGCCATGTAAAGATTGCACATCATATATGAAAGTAAACTAAACTATATGTAAATAGCCTTGTCTACCAAGCTCTCATTTGTGTTTAAAAGTTTTACTGTACATACAATATGTGTACATTTACGTGCGCATGCTTGCATTTCAAATAATGTTTATTTGTATAGCGTGTGTTCGCGTTGTGACTACTTTATAGGGTCTTCAACGTATTTCATGTTTGCCATTGGGATTGCTTCAATAAAATACGACCGCCTTGATTAGCCATTCACAAAATGCATCTACTTTGAAATCTGTTTATACGATTATACGTATTACTTGTTTTACATTTTGAGATTGCGGGTGTAAACAAACCAATTTCCTTGATTAGAACAATCATTAGGTAGTAATAAGTTAAGAAGACAATGAGTTGTAGTATTTTTTGTGATTAATGTTACTTATTATGTGAATAATTGTTGTAATAATTATTTCATATATTTCTAATCCATGTCATGTTAAAGTTAATGTAACCCGTATCTCCGGAATTCAAAATAAAACAGTAAGAGAACAAACAAAATGCATTACTCTTGCTATGAACGTTAACGGGATCTCTTTCAGCACAAGACTCTAATGAAAATTACAAAACGGATAGAAGGATAATAGAGAGTGGAACACCAGCATTGTCAAAATGGCGTTCTTCCTCTCTTACTGGAAGCGGAAGTAGCTGCGAGTTGTAGATAAATCTTTTCTGACGTTACATTTTCATTCGAATGTGTACATTAAAGCTAGTGGTGTCATTTCCGCACAAAACTCGGACTTCAAAAGACCCATGTCTCTCTTGTGAGATTCCAAGAGCGATTTAATCCTTCAGATTCTTTGTATCGTACTCTGATGCCAATTGTTCCACTGTAGAACATTGCTTTCTTACACATACCTACACGTACAGATTCGTGCAGTTTTGAAACGCATTCAGTAGATGTAAATATGCACAGTTTTATTAAATGACAAACTGGATTTAAAATAAATCTGTCCAAATAGTAGACTATATAAGTTGCAGTTGAGATGACAATAAGCTGCATAAGTTAATATAAACTAATTGCAGTAACATATGTATATTGATGATTAAATACGTCATGGTTTAAATGCACTTGGTTAACAAAATTTAAAGCATTAACTAATATAAAGACACCAATCGAATGGGTCGTAAATTAGATTTGATTGTGCATTGATTCCGACTCGGTGCAAGAGTACTGAATAATCCGTCGGACGGTCCATGGACCGGTTTCCCAGCCGAGAGTTAATTTTACCCGTGACTGCGTGACAACCTTTCTTAACCTGATAACACTCGCGTCCGCACGTGAACAAGTTCACTGAAGCATTGGTGTCCAACCTATCTGTCGTGGAGCAAAATGAAGATCTCGCTGGAACAGCTTTCCTATTGACGACAAATTTACTTCCGGATTTGAGGAACGGTTTTCTCCCATGTACCTGTCACGAATATCATCAAAAGCTTCCAGAACTTTCCTATTTTTACTAATTCAACTTATTTTAATTAATTAATGAATATTTGGACGAGATGTCTTATACTTTCCAACAACTACCAATTAAAATTGAACTCGGTCTCGGTAAAAGTTTTGTTGATATTTTAATTGAATTGAACATAAAATTATAACGTGGAAAACATAAGTTTATCATCACATAAGTGGAACTTAAAAGTTATTAAACTGTAGGAACATGTAACAGTTAACGACAGGATCAGTAAGTATTTGATGAAAGTTCCAGATTTTATCATCCCGCTTTCTAAATGAATTTCAAGCTGGGAGAAAGAAATTAGATTTTAAAACTTCAAACGTCTGCACATTTCAGCGAGAGCAAACGATACAATTTTTGTCTCAATCCAACTACTTGAAATTGGCAACCGCCACGACACACATGCGTAATGCTGTGCGTATCTCATAAAATTCAACCAGGAGATATTGACTTATCTGATCTTCAAACATAGCAAATATCGATATCACGCCAAATCGTAACTCCGACCGAGCAACGACATAGCCTTGGGAAGCGGCAACGAATTGAGCACATTCCGTCGATGTTTACGTTGCTCTTTAAGAGTCGGAAGTACGGGGTGCGAAGTTCAAACGGGCGTGCGCAGATTGAAGAATGTTGGGTAACGCTGCCAATAGGAACTGGCTTTATGCTGAAACAGCAGACCGTTTCTACTTAACCCATGTGATCGCGCGGTCTCGCCTCCTCTTATCAACGGACGCGACTTTCATTTACCCGGGTGATTTGTGTGAATTACACCAATTCTCTGATTCGCAACTATTCACTTCTATATCGGTCTTATTAAATACGATAACGCTGCCTTCCTCACACTCGATATTATAAAAGATATTTCATGACTGCGATGAATCAGATTTTTCTTCCGTACTTTCCACAAGTATTGTTACCTACCCTTCTATTATGCTAGCAGAAATCATTATATTACATCTATTTCATGCACCACAAAAGATTTTTATCACAATTACTTTGTATTTTACCTACGTTACAAAGGTAACAATGGGAATATAGTTATAGAACTCATGAATTCTACAAATATGATAGAATAACTAAACAAATATTCAAATATATTTTCTGTACTTCAGTTGAAATTATGTATTCTTTCGCAGGGTATAAACTGATCTTCGGAACAAATTTTCATACTATTTTAATAAAAACTCCACTCCATAGACTTCTTACAGTTATAGTTCTTGGTGTAATTTAATAAAGGCGAAAATGAAAGTGACGACGCCATTTGCATAAACGAATTGTTCAGGCCTCTGCGGTTACTGGAACTTGTCCCGGTTAATCTAATAACAACAGTTTGTAAATTGTTCAAGCTATAAGCGGACAGCCGTCACATAATATTACATTCAAATTTCGATTCAAAATTCTAATGCTTGCCAGTTGTAGAATATATTTAATATAATAAAAACTTCAACATCTTGAATACTGTAAACTAAGTTTTCTACATGTATTATATACACAAAACGATACGATATATTTGTGCGCAATTTGTGGTAACTTTTGTTTTATACAAAGGAGTCAAAGCTAATTATTATGAAGCAATTTACTTATACATTTATTTAGTTACATATATGAAAGGCAAGTTAGGCTTCAAAGGCATATGTATGCTAATATAATAGCAATTTAGCTTCCAGTACCTACTTATTTAGGTTAATGAAGCAATTTAAAACAAACATCACACACACACACATGTATAAGAAAGTACACACAGATTTTCAGATATTTACGAATCTTTGCAAACATTAAATTTACATTAAAGCAAAATTCACACATAAAAAAGGAAGCATTCGTGATCTACTCTGGCATATATTCTTCTGGTTTACAATTCAGGCAAGCAAGTTATCTTTGAAACATTTAATGTCGATTATATACGTAGCATTATACTATATAGTGACTGGCTGTGTGCCTGCGTGCGTGTGTGTGCCTGTGCCTGTGTATATGGTTACCTAGTTGCTTTATATTGTTCACGCTAAGATTCATTCGTGATATTAAACAAACAAACATTAGATGTGATGCATGTAGTTTACGTACGTTTACGCGTAAAGCAGAATATTTGCATACACGCAAATTTCCTTGTGTCAAAGATTCCGGAAACCTCTCAACTACACAACTGTATAATTATATATTAGTAAAATATAATTAATATTCTGTGCACCACATGCTAATACATATCTGTCTTTTGTATACATATAAAAACAAATAAATCACTGGTTTATTTAACGAGCTGGAAATTTATGTTATTTATTCAGTCTAATTTGAAATACACCTGTGAATGTTTTTTTGCGGTTTTTTTATTATTGTTCAAATAACATTTCTGTACAAATATATTTTATTTTTCTATCGATTGCGACAGTGGAAAACTAGTACATGCAAACAACATTGATAATAATGATTTAAATTAAGTTTTATAAATATGTATGACGTCTTGTGTAAACAAGCGAGAGCTTCTTGGAATATAAAATCTGTTTTAACACAAAAGTTTCAGTACAAGGAGACTGCAGAAAGCTTTGTTAGAATATTAAAAATGACAAATTTGTTAAAGATTGGCAACTATTTTCAGAATGAAAATATATATTCTTAACATATATTTAATAACGATATATAACTATAAAAAAGAAGATTTAAAAATAGCATTTGACTGAAAATTAAGATTTTTAATGTATTTGTCTGCGTATTGATTTATAGACTTGTTACTATTGTTGAATAGTAAAGTAGGATGTACATGTACATCACGGTGAAATGAAGCCGCATAGTTGCACAAAAACCGTAGGTCAATCTATTACATCAAACATGAAACGAAATTAAACCGAGTCAAACGATGCACTGTACTGTTATGCCGGGTGAGTTTTCAGCGCAGGCAGTGCCCAGAACCACAAATGATTCGTTCATCCGGCGTAGACAGCGTGCCCAAAATTTACAGCTGCGTAGAAAGCACATTTACGACGCCTTTATATTAAAGTAGGGTTGTTGGCATTCATGAGAATGCGTCGAGGCTGCCTGCCGCGTACTACTCACTAATAAAATGACACAAATATCTTAATATCAATTTGTACCTCTTTCTCACGCTCCAGTTTTTTTCTAAAACTATGCCTATTATATTATACGTGCTTGGTCTTAATGAAAATATATGAAAAAATAATCCTTCCTCACTTCAACATTTATTATAATAATATTATTGTGTTTAAGGAATAAATATTTAAAATAAATATTGCGTGCTGGATAAATTATACTAGAACTCCAAGTTAATCGTTTTATTCCCAAAATAATACCAGTGTTTGTTTTTAAAAAAGTACTTCAAATATTTGTCTTAAATTATGGGATTTACAAATTTGTTTGAAAGAAACAAAAGCCAAATTAATTCTGCTCTTGTTCAAAGAAAATATTTGAAAACATTGTTTTACTCTTACAAATCTGGTAAGACTTGGGAATAAAACATAAGGGAAGAATTCGGTAGATACTGATTAATTGTACGAAATCTTCTAACAAAAAAAATACAAAGAAAGTTTTTCTTTCGTTTCCAAAGTTCAAAGGGATTTTTCATAATGAATAAAACATTAGGAATTTTCTTGGTGCAGCGTAGGCTCTGTTCATTAGAACAATTCCAGGTGCCTATGAGGCCTTCGGCACAGTTCTCAAAACGAAAACTGAATTATAAACGAGAACTTAAGGGGCAATTTATAATTATCACCGGTAAAAGTATTTACATATTTGAGTTTTGTTACTTGTTCGGCTCATGTTTAATTTTATTCTTTATCACCGAAGGACTGAAACTATATCAAGCAGAAATATACATAATATACATCCTACTTCATCCGTCCATATTACCTTTTAAACTTTTACATTTATATTATCTTACAATTTAAATATTATAATAACAACGATTCTCATCATGGAATATATCATTTTCCAAGTATTTCTTTTCTAATGAAGCGTTATACTTTCCAGTCTAGTAACTTTCTTGCTTATTAAAAACTGCTATAATATTTATAGAAAATAAAGTCACTTATTATTGATTTCTGAACCCACAATATTTAATTACAATTCACTATCGAAGCTTTAATTTATTCATTGGAATTAAATGAACAGTTGTGTTATACGGCAATAGTTTATTTTACTACGAAAGGCTCTACAACCAATAAGAGAATAGAATCTGTAAATGGAAATTTCTTAGTTTACTATTTACAGTTCAGTGATTAAATACAATATGCTAAAGGATTTCAGCAATTTCTACTCTGATAATGGGTACATTTAACTCAGTAGTGCGGAGAGTGTAAGTGCTAAACTTAGTTGTGTGTTGCTATGGATTTGATTAGGAATATCGATTTATCCTTGATACGGTAGCATTTATCTAGAATAAGAGATTTGGGTCAGTGGAGATCAAGTCATGCGTGTTCACTTTCTCTAGTGAAAATACACTTTCAGTGAATGTTGGCATTTCCTTGGAAAGCTAGAACCTTATTATCTTCTTCATTAAACTTTCTTATATACACCAGTAAAAGCCAGACAAATATTGTACTGTGTTCAAAAATATTTTATTTACAATTGACCTTTTATATTTCTTTCTTGTACAAAATTTAATATTGAGTTCTTATAACTTAATGTATCATTATATTTTAATATACAAATATATTTAGATTGTCTGAAAAAATAAGCTTTCCAGAACAAAAGCTGACCTTTCCCTTGTGCACGTGTAGAAAAATATCCGTATTACAGTTTATAATCTACTTATACATAATACATATTTTTTCAAAACATTTTCAGTTAGCAAAATATTATTGTTGGTTAATAATAACCAGAAAAGTAAAAAGAATACCAGAATTCGTTATTTATAGCGTTTTTACTTTATTTCTAGAAAAAAAATGCTATTTCAAACATTTTCATGCGTTTCCATCCCCGATTTATTCATGAGAAAAAATTTGAATGCTACACATTTTTTTTCACTTAGACCTGATTTTTTTGTGAAGAAACAATTGAATTCTTCTGGCCAGTGAAGATTTCATAAAATACTTTATGAAATTCTGACGGGTTTTTGATCGCTAGGCGTTCCTTAATCTACTCTCTTTTTGCTTGGAAAGTCTGTGAGGCACGAGCATCGTTCTAACTAACATATTGAACCGATCTTATTGAAAAACGCCCTCACACTGCTGTAGAAGTTTTTATCTCTATTCTCATTTATACTTTAAACAGGTGAATTTGTTAATATTATGTTCATTGTTATCATTCCATAGCAAAACAGTGTAATCTTAGTAAAAACTAAAATACATATGCATAATTAAACTGAAAACTAACTTACTAAACACAATATACTAAAATTGTCCTTGCATAATTTTCTTGATGACAGTGAAATACAGTATAAGGACATATTGATCTGTTGCAGATGGATAAAAATTGCAATCATTCAAATGAGTCCACTTAGAAAGGATGTCGCTTGATTTGTAAATTAAATCACATGGCAAGGAAAAATCCTTTGAACTGCAAGACTTCTATGACAATAATATCACTAGCTTGAATACTGACATCGTATGTAAAATTTGACGACAGAATGGATTTATCTTCTAGACGTAGAGATTTCCGTTGCACGAAAGGAACGAACAAGTATTGGCATTAACGCTGCAAGGCTTTTCGAATTTCATTAGCATCTTGTTCTAAAGGAATACCACAACACGAACTAGTGCACACAAAAAGATAAGACGCTTCGTAATATGTTTTAGTTTTGAAAGTTTCTTTGCTGATTCACTGATCGAATATAACTGCAGTGTACGATAAAGTGAGCAATGTATTTTCATGTAATGCAAAGTAAACTTCCAAGAAAATAAATGTTTGTATAGCTGTAAATAAAAAGAATTCTACTATTAAAATTAAGAAGTTAAGCTTTATCAAGAATATAACTGGTAAATATCATGAAATTCATATTTTTATACGAGAATGGGCTGCTCCAACGGAAAATAATTGTAACTGGAAAGTACTATATAATGTACTGTTTTATGCTATGAAAATCGGTATGAAATATTTCAGAATATTGTGTGCGTATGATTTAACCTTTCAAATATTATAATTAATTCCAGTGTGATTCATTTTAAACATTCTATAAACCATTTATACATCATGATATATCCCAGTTACTAGAAACTTGTTTGAATTTTGGTAAAAATATATTCAATTTGAGGGACATTTGAAATGGCATTATTCTGAATGCATAGGAGAGCAGTAGGCCATACCAGATTAATACGGACCTTCAACTCGGAAATCTATTTCCCTCTGGAGATTAGATGATCCAATTTGACATGGCGAGGTCACACTGCGAACGCCAATTTGACGACCCAGATTATCCGTGCAATCTCTTTAGCTATCTGCTTTAGATAGTCTTGGGAGATGAGGTCGCTGATAGACTTGCTTCACTCTATTAACTTAAACGTTTGAAATATTAAATTCGAATTAATAGAATAGGGTATTTACGCTTATTTGATTTATCGCAGTTGTGTGAGAATCAATATACTCTGCGGCGGACTAACATCAAACAACAAATGTGAAGCACGAAGCAAAGCACTAATACATGAAACCTGTATTGACTGTTCCATCAGAAAATTAATTTTCAGTTCCGTATACTAAAAATCATTAATTGATATTCTTTTGACTTGTTTGTTATCACGCAAAACGTCCATTAGGGTACGAGTGTTTTAAAAAGGGCTTTTAGTCTATCCCGAATATGATAGCCTGATAAATCTAAACATGTCATATGAATGTGGTATCTAAACTATGAATAAGCGAAAGTGACATTATAACATACCATAATAATTTAATGTAAATATTTACTTCGAAAACTCAAGTGTAAGTTATCATTAAATGTACCAAGTTCAATTTTCTGTATATTAGTGTGGAATAAATTATATGCTATGAATATTTATGACTGTAAATGTAAACAAGCCTACACTTTCTTAGAATATGAAATATGCTTTAACTCACGAAGTTTAATCTTGAAGAATTAAAAACACATGGCGTAAGAATGATTAATAATCGCTTGTTTTCTACAAAACCGAAATAACTTTCTAACGATATCACAACAAATTCGCAATATTTGTTAATTTATTACGTTGTCTTGACATAATTATGCCGCGCGCACGCATTTCAATGATGTCGAAAGAAATAACTTCCAAGAAGTATTTTATATGATTCAGGTTGTAGGATAAATGTCTAGTAATAATATTACGTTATACCTAATTAATTTCCCCATGAATAGGTAATGAATTTTGATTTAATTGGAAGAAGAACTTTTATTATTTCATTTCGTTCTTATTTAAAATTATACAACCCTGGAATTGTGGTACATTGTAGCACAATCATGTTACAGCTTCTGAAAACACATATATTCAAAATACTTTAAATATGTTTCATATTTCTGCTGTTTACACTAACATCAGAGGTAACGGGCCAACATCTTCAATAAAATATAATTAATTTTATATACCAACTTGTGATATTCATCTAATATTAAAACCAGTATTCACAGCCGATATGAAAACAATCACTATCTATTACATGTACGTATATAAGAACATTTATTAATGAAAACAAAATTCTTGGCCTTGTTACCTCGCACTAAAGTATTATTATTATGTACAATAGGTACAATTAATTAATTTACTTTTGTAAATACTCGTATGTATGTATTTTATAATAGTTTCCTTATATATCAGAAAAGAACAAAACAATGTAGTAGTATTAACTGAATACACAAGAAATATTGTAAATTATTGTTAATCACCATTATTTATATCTTCATTCGTAGTTGCCTTAAATGTATATTATTTACACATTGGAAGATATAGAGAAATATTCCTGGTTAATTTTACCAATCCATTCAGTCTATTTTGACACAGACTGCACATATTTTAAACAGTGTCCATATTTTTACAATTCATGATATATGTATATTCAATTTATATGTATTGTAATTTTTATATACTTAATAAAATTTAGCAACAAATACAAAACTATACCCAATCTCGAAACAATTTAATTATATTTAAACATACTAAATATTTATTCCAGATATTGTATATAATGACCGACAATATTATTGTTATCCATTAGGAAATGATTAGATGTAGTTATAGTCCATAAGAAAACACGTTTTTTGATATATTTCAAAAATTTATCATATACAAAACTGATATCGATTTAATATTAAAAGGCTCTCTTAATATAATAATCTATAATATCCACTACACAAAAACAGTACATTGATTTGCACATCATTTATTACAATTTTCCAAAATCACTTAATAGAATGAACGCACCATTAGTTTAATCTCACTTTGTAACTAGCACCGTTACAATATGTATCTATATATTCTTGACGAGATATTGTATTCTGCAACCGATATATCTGTACACTTACGTTATACCCAATCCTTGGTTCACTCGTTTATACACTAGCAACAAATATTGTTTGGAAATCACAAAAGTCACCTTCCATCTAACAGAACCAGAAAGCTCAAAGCCATCAATGAAATGGCGAGATAGACGGTCTGGCCCGACGATGATGTGCTTGTGTTTGCATGCTGCATCGCTGCCGGCTTTTCTTCTGAAATAAAAAAAAAACACTGTATAAAATTGCAATAGGACTTTGACCCGAATGGCACATTGACAAAGGCGTAGGTCACACATTCTTATAACTGGAATCAGGAACACCTAACGAGGACAAGTAAATGTGGTCCTTTACTGAAATCTCTAAAGAGTGGACCCTTAAATTTACACCAAATGCTCTAGTCTATAGAATGTTTTCAGTTCGCATGATAAGTAATAGTCCTTCAACTAAAACCATTCAAAAAAACTAAGAGCAGAATATCACAAGTGCCATTACTAACACAAACCGGACCCCATTTATATATAAATATACACGTATTTGAATTCAAGTTGTTAATTATATTATGGGAATGTAAGTTATTGAATCATCACTATCAACATTTACAGGCCAGTGAATGGGTATCGTAAATGTATAGGAAAACAAATAAAACTGGACTATCGCTTCTGACTTTTGTGTAGGTAGGTACATCTAGATATAATTTACTTAAATACGGTTAAACCTGCAGTAAAATGGAACTGTTATGCTTTTAATTAAATTACTTGGTAACCGCTTGTAAGCTCATAAACACTGCAATGAAGAAAAAAACATTAAAGGGAACCGTAGATGTCGCATGTAAGATAGGTCGCTTTCCAACCATAACGTGACATGTAACATTACACAGTGTAACAAACAAAAAATAGAATAAAATGACAAAAAAGACTTTAACGCAAATGTAATGTGCACTCAGCTGAAGCAGCCATCAAGGTTATGACAACTATTATATCGCCGTATCAACAGTGCGGAAGTACACCGTCCATTTGAAAAACTATACTCTGGAAAATAACTAGAGTAATGACGCAATAAAAACGATAGTTTACAACATGTCCACAACGTATTCATAGCCGACCGAAACGCAACTACAGAATAGCGAGCACTGAAATGCAAAATTGAGCTTTTAGTTTAGTTACGTGAAACAGACAATGGATCCCACTTTAGCCTTAGTTACTTTATTACTACTAGATATATATATTTATTACATTTTCGTTAACCAATTAAAATTGAATAGAGACTATATTAGTGTTTCTAATTTCATAAAATTACATAACGTTTTCATTTCGCTGATAAGTGGATGATGTTTCTGGTTACGTAGTGAATACATATCAGTGATGTGAGTTCGTTGCACAGACGATGAAACTACGGTCGTTGATGCTGATGCACGAATGGAAGTAGCTCCGGTAGCCAAAGTACAGTGTGATATTTTATCGGCACTACCATGATTAAAATGAAAAGCAACTCACCCGCGGTAGCGTTCAGAACGTGCACATTAATACTGGCAGGTTTCGCGTTCGATGGAGAACAGGTGTAGTTTCCGTTGTCGCTCTTCTCCGCCTCCTTAATGATCAGGATGCTTGACATCTTATCCGCTAGAACAGACACCCCTCGGCTGGTATCGTAGTTAATCATGCGATCTTCGTGGTACCAAAACACATACACCGGCGGCTCCGTCGACTGACGCATCGTGCACACTAGACGAAGCGTGGAACCACTCTTGATATGCAAGTCGGGCGAACCAAGAATCTCGGCAGCCGCCTCTGCAAAATCACCGTGTACATCACTAATTCATCGTAACTGCACTACGTTCATCGCACAACTACGTGAACATAATTACTTTATCATACTTGACTCTGTTATTCGTAACACAATAATGTATAACACATACTTCATGTAGAACAGATACAAACTAGCATAATTCTATGTCCTTTTAAATACTATAGTAATTTATGACATCTCACAATTACATGTATATTCGTAACTACTGCACAAAAAATACTTATTGATTTGATTATAAATGAAGCATAAATATCGCCTGATATAAATGAAAAAAAAAACAGATGCATAAAAGAAATATCCTGTCACTTATAATACAATCCGTAATGGATAGATGGCAATAATATCATAGAAGAATACTTGGCCTAAATATGAACTGAACCCTTCTTCATATTAATGGCAACATTAATCTTGATTTGCATTCATGGGAAGCCTATTATTATGTGCGAACGAAGTAATATTTCGCGAATATACAGTAATTCATATAAGAACTATTCAGTTTATCTACATGTTTTAACTCAATTTATATTTTCATTAATTTTTTAACACACAACTATCCATTACATGACATATCTATTTGAAGTTTATTTCTATGCAGTTATTAATTGTATGTTATATTTAGACATGTTTCCATTGAAAATAATCTTTAGAATATTCGTTAAAATTGGTATCAGTTTCTTTCATATCAAAAACTACTTCATACTGTCAACTATATATGAAAACAAGACATTTACACAATCAATATATTGTATATGCATGCACTTGAACATATTTCTAGAACACTTGACACGTGACGTAAGTAGGGATACAACACTGACCTATAACCCGGAGCTCCAGGAATATGCTTGTAGGTGGATGCATCGAAACTTGGCACTCGTAAAGACCTGCATCCCGTGGTTGTACATATTTGATTTGCAAGCCCCAGTTTTGCAGATGCCTCACATGTTCCACAAGGAAACGACCATCACCGCTATATGTAGTTAGCCCAACAGTCAGTAGATGGTAATCTTTCCGTCTTATCCATGACACCTGAAATAATCGATCATTGTGTTAGACATTAAATCATCATCAGAAATCATCCCATCACATGAAGATTTATTTTAAGCTTATTCAAATATGGCGAGGAAAATATTACTTACTTTTTAGGTTTAATTTTTAGTACAAGAAAATAGAAATTAACTAATATATTATGAGGAAAGGAAAACAGTATTTTTTAAAAAAAACAAGGGATTTGCTGGAGTGAGGCAGAATATAAAATTAGTGAATACTGTCAAAATAAAATTTTACACCTTGATTTATTCCATATTTTTTCCTCAAATATATTTTACATTACAATAGCTCTTCTTTCCTATTATACGCTTAATCCTACACCAATAACTGTATTTTCATCGGATGACCAGAGTCTATGTATTATTTTATCAATACACAGGATCATTCAAGCTTTACTATGCATCACTGTTCGAATTTTACGAGTATTGAACGCGCGCTACATCATATCAAGCCATTTATTTCTTGGGCCCCGATTCATTTATAAACTTCGATTCTCCTCCAGATATTTCCTTTTCATCAATCATCCATTCAGTGTATCCAACATATCCGAGCTAAAATGTTCATCCAAACAGTATATTATGCGCATGTATACATGTATCAGTCCATTCCGATCACTGTATATCTTCAAATGTTACTGTATATTTTCGTATTGAAATGATTTGTATGATACAGACAATACATCTATAAAATTACTTTTGGTCAGTCTAATAACAGCAATTAATTATATACAACTTCAACTTTCTGAACAAATTTAAAATATAAATTAATTTTTACTTCATAAAACCTGCAATACGCTGGAAAATTGTGTATTTCATACGTGTTAATAGAAGTAATTTCTTTAACGTACGCTAAATTATTTATGCAATTACTCATTAAGCAACGAAATTGAATTTGCCTTATGCAGTAATTAATAATAAAAACGGTCATTAAACCAGCATGTTTTTCTTAACACCTACTTGCACTTAATGGAATATTGGATTAGGTTAGCGGACTTTTTATATTGGTATATTAATGTTTCCTATGAAAGCATGTTTTTTCATGCATTCTAATTTCTCGTAACACAATTACTTAGAAACATAAAGTTAAATGGAAAAAATATAATCAATTTCTGATATATCTGCATTACATATTCGTACATTAATATCTATGTTATCTACAGTAAAAGTATTAAACCAGAAATTGCATACAATTACTAGTAAATGTATAGGTACACTAATTTTACCAATAAAGCGTTACCAACAGTACACTCAATATGTTTACTATGAAAGTAGCAGATCCATGAAATAATGAACAAAAGCCGTTCATTGAGCGAAAACGAAAAAATGAATATAATCAGCTGTTTCATTTATCTCTGGCTGGCTGAATAATGAAATCTAGTTGAAAACAGCCAGCATTATGCAAAGGGAGTGTGCACAAGTTCATTGTTAGATCCGTTGACAGTTTGAACGTTGACGTTATCAGTACTTGGAAATTCTTGCATAGTTGGTTTTAAGCTGATTAATTCAGCCTATTTAAATAACTATGCAACTCATGAATATTGTTCTTCGCTTTTCCTTACACTCGACGATATTCATGAACAACTTCTGCTATTAAAGCGACTCATTAAAATTTATTACGTGTAATTTCATGAAAAGGAACGCGCATAAACAGCTGTTGGATTTTCATGTGACTTCCGGTTCTCCTGAAAACTTCATGACTGAACGACAAAATAAATTGTTCTCCATTATGTTGTTTTGTTTTATTCACTATTAAATTAGCATTTGATTGATAAGCCATGTTGACTACTCATTAACTACCAATTTTCATTCTTTTCGGTTTTTCTTCCACTGGCTTTCGTAGAAAATGAACGTATTTATATAAATATCTATCTGAAAAATAAGATTACTCATAGATGAATAAGTGAACAGGTATATTTAGCAATGAATTATTCAATGTACTTCCTTCGATATACGTCAGTTTCGTGTCTTGTGGGTACATGAAAAATCTAGCAGTTGTGGTAGATAGAATATTCAAAGTCAATACCTGACATGTTCTATTTTTACTGTCAAATGTATTCCAGCACGCATAATGTATTATTTGCTCAGTGAAAATAACTTAATTGAACAAAACACTATTCCAAGAACAAAGTCTTATTCTTTACTAAGATGGACAAAGTTCATGTAATTTTCAAAGAGCGAAACTTTCTTCCTCAAGTACAAATTCCTAGACAGCACATAGCGGAAAATCTGATCTAAACTACACTACATTCTTTATCTTTTTATTTTAACGATTCTTAGTCCATTCAGTTTGGCGAGAAAATTAATGACAAAGCATATCATGAAGGTTTGGAAGTTTGCCTAGAAAGTTTAAGTGAAACGGTAATCATTATCACACATTACGTCTGACAAACATCTTTACAAACTCAATGGTTCGAGTTAACTGACGTTGGACGTCCAGGATATGAAATTATCTAATGACGCGGCACTGTTCCTTCAGTATAGGGCCCATATATTTTCCTTTTAACGTGCGCGCTTTTCTTTTTTGTCACCAGCAAACAGCCACAGAATGGCCAGCAGATAAAGATGGCGTGTATTCGGCGAACATGATGCCAAAAGGTCAGCAGTATGTTGCGCAGGATTCGACTAGGGCTAGTAGCTACTCTTTCTGATGTTGCAAGCGAGCCAAGTGAGCGTGTGTAATGTTGTCGACCTGCTTTTCATTATCTTGCCAGACAATTTGATGAACCGATTGCTTTCTCACCGGTCTGTCGCATGACACAATATACCAGGGTATTACGCCACACAACAATGCCATCACAATGTTCCGTGAAGTTATCAAGATGGAGTTATTCTCCAGATTATATTGTGCACATTGAAAGGCAAGAACAAATAAAATCTCATTAAATTATATACCAATGTTCTAGCTCTTATTTGTACAATAAATGTCTTAAACTCTGCGGGTGATTTCACCCGAGATTGCACTTATTTGTAAAGGTTCTGACAGAAAACAATTGTAATGTTCTTTTCCATTGATATCGCAGATTGCACTGGAAAGTTTTGTACAAAAGTCCACCTAACGCAACTCACAAATGGAAACTAAATCTATTTTACTAATTAATACAATTCAATGTTTACTCTATTTTGTGATGTAGGTAGCTAGTTTATCGTACATTAATTAAAATTACTGTTCATTGAACGTAGTACTGTGAACAGAAATAATCATTTATTTTCTTTCAACAAATGGTAATGAAGGTTGAAAATTTCAACAACAGTTAGTTAATCTGTAAAGAAATATGATGTTACTATCATAATATTCGTGTTATTTTAAATCGTATACATTATATGAATTTACTAAAACTAGAAGAGTATACAAAATAGTGCTTAAAATCATAAACTTGTAAAATATGCCACAAAAATCCTACTATAGCATGTAATGATATCATAAACCACATAAATACCAGTAAAACAGCAAACATTTTTAAATAACACATATTCAAATGGTCGGAAACTAGTTGTTATTCCTTTTATCAGAGGCAATATCAATTCTAAATTACTTTTTCAATGTAACAAACTGCTGTTTCATCAACTGTATACACACCCGACAATAATTACTTGCAAATAATAACCAGTTATGTTCCTGAAATTTTGACAGTATATAAAACAGCCTCAAAAAAAATATTTATCGCACAATATTGTAGCAAAATTATTATGACAATAGAGCAGATGCAACAAAAAATATTGCATACATAAATTTTCTGCTTCTGACATGAAACATGCAACAGAATATTAATTACAATTAAAAACTTTGTTAAAACATTTTATATGTTTGCTTTTTCCATTTTAAATGTGTCACGTGAAATATATCATGTGTGTATATGATTTTTACATGCATATTTTAACCGGATTTGTATTCGTAAGATAAAGAATTGATTACAAATGATGTACATGCTCTTATACTCAGATATATGAGAAAATATGAAGTATATTTGATCCACACCTAAGTCATCTGATTGTCGTATAAAAATCGTGACGACGTGACACAGAAACCTTTCGTAACTGTGCGGGGCTTCCGGTCTGAAACCGGAGCGACCGACGGTAACTTTACACAGAACTGTTAGATTTATTCCACAATCCGACGATTCTTTCTTTGCGCTGCGCCACTATCGTAACTCGAGAAGTTAAAATGGTCGGTAGAAAACAACCGAATAGAACATCGACTTTTACTTCTTTTTGTTATTTGTAACTGAATTGTAAAGGAGAGTTAGCATTTACGTCCCATACTAAAGTGCATACCACACTATACAGCTACGCCTTAATCTAATTGCACGTGTAAACATGTCTCACAATTATTTATTTGTATAATACACATAACTACCACGTACATATGTGCAGTCTATTATTTTACTGACAATTATTTCACTTAACATACTACAAATATATACTATTATGCATGTGTGCAGTATGAATATGTCCCAGTTGCTTTCGTCTAGAAATCAAATAGAGAATAAAAAAGAAAGCAAACTGAACTACAGAAATATACAACATTGAAGTACAAAATATCTAAAGGAAACACTAAATTTATTCGCTAAACAACTTTAGTGCAGAGCTACAGCTATCATGTTAAAATGAAGTAAAGTTTTGCAGTACCTAGGAATAAATTGACAGATTCCATGTATGTGTTACTGGATACGGATAAGCTATTAGGGTAACGATTTTATGAGTAAACTTTGGATCGGCAACTTTCCACTAGTCCGATGTCGCTTTAAAATTATATTACCGGAATTCTGATTGAAAGGCTGGCTGGAAATTCTCCCTTTGAAGTTTCGACAAATCTTTGCTTCAGTACAAATTTGTCAGTTTGTTCCGTTCAAGTTTCCTTTCATTCAGTATACATATTATATATTTATTAATTCCTAGTTTTATATATACGAGGAATCCGTATGTGGTTTTTAAACTTTCTTTATTATTATTTATGTTATAGTGAAACATTATATTAAATAAAATTATATTTATTGTATGGAAAAAAATGTGGATCATATTTGCAATATTTCACGGACAAATATTAGAAATTCTACTTGCTGCATAAATATTCCTTTTTTAAAAGAAGAAAAACAATGTACAAACATGTTTTTTTCATGTATCATTAAAACGAAAGGCCTGGTCCTATTTCTGTATCGGATGTAATTAGTTAAACACATGTATTTACGTGTATACTGTATAATATCAGCCAGGCATGGTTCCTGTACATGTATATGGATTTGTGTGCTTTCACATTCGTATTGACCTACGTCGGTTTACTTTGGCAAGCTTATGCGTGTTTCGTGTTTGTACCGCTGTATACTTCTCCGTGAATGTGCTTATGTATGCGCTTAACTATAGTCCATGTATTTCGCGGCATCGCTCATGGGCAGAGACGCATGTAAACCCCACAAGTCTTGGTCGCCGGAGGATAATCAGCCGCCGAACGTTGCGTTGTTCGTTGCTACGGTACGTCGTGCGGAACAACCGCACAATCCACGACCAACTAACCCAGTTTTCACATAAAAGCAACCCGTTCACAAACTCGGATAGAAAAGAACATAGTCCCAAGGAAAAATGTTCTCCATTTAAATGCAAGTATTCCATCGGTAGCTAACAAGTTTTACATTTACGCGCAAAAGAATTACAGAGCTGAAAGCGTGAACGTGACAACGCACACTCGAGATTTAACAATGAATAATTAAAAACATACTCGCAACCTCGTGGACGTCCTTATGACGCACACCGTATTAACTTTAACGGGAATTAACCTGAATAAATCAGTTAACGAGCTGGTTCTAGAAGTGTCACGCTTCAGTACTCCCAACTCGAATGAATTTTATTAAAATAACAATTAAATTACAGAATTTTATGAATGAATGTAATAATAAATAAAAGCTGATTTTTAAATTTAGATTTTCTAAAAACTAATTTAACGAATTAATATTTGTACTCGTGTTTACGGATTTAAAACATTCACGTATACATACATTTAAATTTAATATTGCTACTAGCCTTATGTGTGCCTGTGTCATATGATTGTTCTAGTCATACACAATATTTAAGACATTTTAGTACAAATGAAATGGCAGTGCATGTTAGCAAGTAAACCAATTTCAGGATGAAAGCAACGGGTTTCAAAGAAAGAAACCACCCACTCACGAGACTAACAAAGATGAAAGCACAGCGAAAAATGTTCTCGATTTAAATGCATACATTAAAAATTTACATTCCATGTGTATCACAGTCACGGAAAATATTGTACGTCAAATATGTTCTGCTACCAAAGAATTCGTCCCTCGAAAATATTATTTCCGCCATTTTTAATTTACGGTTTCGTTGACGCAATGACAGCTGGCTTATATTAAAAATTAAATGGATTTTTTAAGAAAAGCTGACAGCTTAATTTTCTGCAAACACATTTGGTATGAAAAAATATATTAAATATATTATATACGGAATTGAAAAATACTAAAAACAAAGTACTTTACTTCGCTATGGTTAATCATGAAAAAAAAATACTTTTATAAATAGACAAAATTAATTTAATAATTTAAATAAAAACTGCGTGGCGCACAGTGTGTATTGGTTTATTTTCTTCTACAAATATTTTCAAAACTCGCATGTTGCTAAATGATTTTAGGCGGAATAAGAAAAAAAACGAATTAATGCTGATTTTTTTTTTCGTGCACATGAGCGGAAGCGTGGGCGTTTGGAATCAGGAAATCAGGGTAAATAGATTAGCTATTAGTTAGATTTATGTTCATGGAATGAAGAACTTTTCGAATTAAACCTTGAAGATCAGACAGCCATAAACATTGCGAGTGTCTCATCCACGACTGCCTGTTGTTTGTAAACGTGCCACGTTCCCGTGTGTCTGACAGCAAACACATCGATCTTAGAAGGCCAGCGGCGTCACGCTGTATTCAACCAACGAGATATCCGGCTTTCTCACGTACTCATTTCTCATGTGCAAGTAAACGACTCTTTTTTATTCGAACGTAGAAAATATGACACGATGTTACTCATTGAACTGGAAACAATATTCTATTGCCAACTGTCAAACAAGATACATGCGAGCGAAGATACAGATGCCAGAAATGAAACACATACAATGTGTAACATATTAGCTAGAAGAATAGAAATAATACGAACAATATACACTTTTGTATAATTATGACACACAGCACAGATGTTTCAAGGCAACGAAATACTGAAAGAATTTTAATTAATTCTTAACTCTTAGATAAAATTATATTTCTCGTTCCATATGGTTTCAAGCGATTCTGGAAATGGACAATTCTAGAAGTTTTACTGGAACATATGGCCGTATATACGAGTATTTTATTGCGGCTATATCTCGTATGAATTCGCTGAGATAATGCCCAATTATTATTCATGCATGCATTAAATATTTGTGCACATACTGCGTTCTATATTTCAGCTTGTATCTATTGATCAGACTCATCTTTTGTATTATAAAATTTTCATATCTACAACAAAAATTTTATTGTTCTACAGAGCAAGCAACGTACCAACGTACCAGCGAGTACCCAAGTTACCCAAGCATAACGGTTTCCGTGGAATTCTTTATTGCCACGTAAATACAATTCTATAAACTTTTCGTCATAATTTCGAGTCATAATAAATTTTATTGCATGACTAGTAAGTGAAATTCGGAGTACGTTTCGTTGATATTTAATTTCCTGACCAGAATCGACGCTGCTGAGATGGCGGATATGTTGCCGGCGGAGGTTGTGGCTGCAGCTTAGCGCGAATCGTTCATCAAGCACCCGTCGTTCTTCCCCCTCCCACCCCCGCCGCCGCGGAACCGGCACATCTCAGACTGTCGCCACCGTCGTATATCCATGCACCCTTGTACGAGTATGTACTCGTATACTAGGTATACGCGCACCCTACGCCAACAGCAGCTAGCAGTAAATCCACCCCGTACGCATAAGTTCACCGCTGTAAGACTGTTTCCGTCTGCACGTAAGGTTCAAACAATTAATTAAGATGTGGCTTCGACTGTCACAATAGAACCGACAAAATCTTCGCTTCGCTGACGTGCATACTTGGATGCTTTAATTGACAATTGTCGCATAGCATCTCCATGTACCACGTAACGCTCGACGATCCGCGAGCATACTCAGAAAACAGGATCGAGAATTATAATTAATTTTATACGGGGGATTATAATGCGATTTGTTATGACAATAGATATACCATACACTAACGTACTGTCACCTATATAAGTAATATTTCCCTCGATTCATACATGTCTGCGGTAGGATTTGCCGAACCAGAATAAATCAACAAGTATTAACATTCTATGCCTATGCACATATTATAATAATCTAGAAATGTCTGATTTTCATATAGATTAATGCTGTTACAATGTACTCAAACATTTGGCTTTAACACAATACATTTCAGTAACAATACATTATATGTTCAGCACATTATTTTCTGTTCAAAATTTTCTAAATAATTGAATAATAAAAATGTACAAATTAAGTTGATATATTTGAATGCACGAATTATTGGTTCAGTTTTATACCGCTATATTGAACTATTGATTTTGTAGTGGTAATGTTCGTTTTCATCAGAATTGGTACAAAAAGACGAATATTTTAATTGGTTTGTGTCTGGCGGTCGAGCGGGCAAGTGAATGAGTAAGCTAGAAGGGTGGTTTGGTTTGGATTGGGATGGGGTACGGGTGGTTAGTAGTAAAGTAGGGGGTGTGTTTAACTCACCACTCCTTGGCTAAATTTCCTGACGACGCACGGAAGCGTTGCTGTGCCCCCGATTTGCGCAGTTACAACCGTGCTATTTTCCGTGGCAAAGATCGAAGTTCGATCCCCGGGTAAAGTCTTCACTTGGTTTCCACCGAGGCCATCCTTCCCCTTGCGGTGACCGTCGTAACTACGTTTTTCTAGCGCAATGAACGACGATTCTGTCTCTGTAATAAAACAAACTTTTTTTATCATTTCACCAACGCTGATCTTTTGCAATCAATTCATTGATCTAAAGCAATTGATAAAATAGTCGCGAGCCTCGTATCCACCCTAACGATCTCTCCGTTCTCTCGCTCCGTTCAGAATCCGATCATCATTTTCCTTTCATTATTTTCATGATTCTCATCTATACTTATTCAATTTGAATTCTTTTAATGAAGTTTTATTTACTCGGTTTCACTTCAATGTTAATGATTTATCTAACTTTTCGTACATAATCAATGAATTATATATAGATAATGACAAAAGTTAAAACATATCTTGAAATTAAATGTGAAATAAAATCTAAAGATGTTCAAAATAAAATTTACTTTCCAATACCTAAAGAACTGCATTACAAAGAGGAGCTAGGATAAATTGGTAAGTATTGTTATTATGCTTACCACTATTTAGTCGACTCCTTGAATATGTACAAAAGGTATATGTCTACATGACCAAATACTGTTTTCGTATGATTTTAAAATTTTACTAATATAATCGTTCGAGTACATGCTACATTGTAAGTGATATTGCAAAAATTTATGTATAATAATAATGTCGTTATTAATAATATTACAAACTAAAAAATATATCAATTGTGTCTGGGTATGGGTGTTGATTGTACTAATGTACACACCATTATATTGATTATATGCCTACAACGTAATCAAGCAAATAGCCCATAGCGAGTGTACACCAATTTACATACGTTTGTAACACAACATTACCAACGTGACACCTTTGTAAATCTAAACAGTGTGTGTATGTATGCGTATGTGTGTGATCACATTCGAAACTTTAATCTATCCGTATTTTCATAAGCTGTATTCCATTTGTTTCCGTTATCGATTATACACTACGTAGATATGTACATCCTGGTATGAATATAGCGTGTCGTTCTAAATCGTCTCCCTCACAATCAATGTCCTTCGACAAAATTACCTCTTCAAATGATGGGTTCGGTTGAAATAATGATAACCATTTCAATGTGTACAGAACCGGGCTATATAATAAGGTCATTAGAGACTACTTGTAATACTCTGTTAGTAAAAGTGCAGATCAAATAAGTACCTTACCTCTAAAGCCCATTTAACACGGTACATAATTCCGTATAGAATTGTGTACATAAATTATTTTAATTTATATGCAAAGTGTATAGATTTTTATTTAGTTACTTAGATTTTAACAGTTTGCCAGGGGTGAACTCTCTGGTTTCAAACTAACTAAACATACAAACGCATTCTAGTGAAGCTCCGTTATTGTTATTAGCGAATTAATGGTAATTAAAAAAATACACTTCTTCAAAACGTAAGTGTATAAAATAATTTATTATCATGAATTTATTAAAATCATTTTTAAATAAATGCGTGGAGTCTGGACTGTAAATAATATTAAATCGTATGTTATTTGTTTGGGTGCAATATGAAACTGTACTGAGATATCATTGATGAAAAACTAGTAAAACTTTAGTAATCCTTCAGGAAGTTGTCTAATTAACATTGATTTTCCATTATCCATGTAAACCGGAGCTGTCAATGTATAAAAAATTTCTTAAATGTTACCTGTAATGGTCCATTAGCGTAGGTTTTATTTAAATTCTCACGCAGTAATTTGTGGTAATCAATAAATCTAGTCTATACCAGATTAAATCGCAAATACATGTATTGAATGTATTATTCACAGGCACTGTGTTCAGAACCAACAGGGTGAAAAATAATATTTTATGTGCTATGTGATATTATTTGTTGACAAATTTGTTCTACATTATCAGTAATATAAATATTGTCATGTACAACGTAAAAGTAAATATAGGGTTGAAATTCTATCAGCATATAACATTTTCGTAAATATCCATTTTACATTTTATGTTTCCAGTTATTCATATTACACACTCAATAACCTATATCCGAAAAGTATATTGCTGAATGGATGCATCCGAAATGTTTCGAACTAAACTTTCCAACTGGAAATAGATGAAATCGCTGTTGTTGGTTCTGATATAAAGTTAGGGAAAATAAAAAAATTGTAAACGATATGAATGAAATTGCAGTTAGTCAACGCGAGAGAGAGAATTATTATAAAAACAATGCTTGTCCCGGAGTGTGTACAGTCATCCGAAAATAAATTCGAATTTCTTTTCCCGTTTCTTTTGTTTGTCTCGTTATTTAAAACGGGAACAAAGCAAGCTAACATTAATTTTCAGGGTAAAAGAGCGGGCGGGTGAACAATGAAATTTACTTTGCCGTGAGTACGTACATGGGGAGTAGTTACTCGACACTGTGTAAAAATAAATCTCAATTTGCGACCACGCAATGGGGCTAGTATCTTCCGCATAAAAGTTACCGAGAGTTGCTTCAGTACGAATTTCATTTTAATGCTTGTTGTCCGCCATGTTTAATAAAATTACTTTGTATCAGATAGCCAGCTGACTGGCACAGTGCCCACCGGACGCAGACCTGACTTAAAACTTGATAATTAGTTCCACAATCATAATGCCCGTGTGTACATATACGTACATGCTTCGCGAAATTTTCTACTTTATTCTCTTCAATAACCACTGCTCGTTAGAACTGTATGTAGTGTTATCAGAAAGTATACTTAGCAAGTATGAATAGAAAATATACTGACAATGCATGTACTCGTATTAGAAATTGGAAACCACGACGGAGAATTTAGTGAATATAGTGAATTGACTTGACTTCTTAACATGCGGGCTGGAACCTGCACAATTAGTTGGGGTTGTGTTCAGGTAAATATTTTAATGCGCTTAGTTGGAAAATAAGAGTTGTATAATTAAACAACCATGCAAATATAAATTTCTTAATGCATCTGTGTTTTTAACGTATTTTGTATCTGCAAAATTTTGAGTTAATTCTCTACTAATAGCTTGCTGCGTTACTCCTGCTGCAGTCAATTCTCTAAATTTTAAAACAGGTCATATAAATACAAATATAATGGAACTGAATATTACAAGCCATGAAATACAACAAATATTTAAGCTGAATACTTATAGTAGTTTATGAATCATAAATAATGGAATGTTGATTTCTGTAATAATAGCAGTAGCATGTGAGAACCTCAATATACGATCAGTATTCACATGTTATGCATATAATTACAAAAGCAATTATTTTGTTTAACTACAAACCAATATCTTTACATAAATCAATATCAAAAGTAAATTAATCACAGGCACAGCATCGTAAATGTGAAAACCCATTAAAAAAACAGTTTAGTAATCCATACAATTTTTTTAAATTGAAATTTCGATTCTGGATTTATTTTGTCAGCTCCATATTTAATTACGAAAACTTTTCTTATTTCTTTGGTTTCACAAGTAAGAAAACTTAATTAATTAATAAATACTCAGTTAATGAATATGTAGAAAAAAAGTTGAATATTTTCACAGAAACATGACATCAAAGTAGCATTTTAATAATAATAATAACATTTTCTACAATAAATTAACAAAGAATTCCATGTTAATATACAACGTAAACATGAAAAAAACAATGAAAATTCCACTTATTATTAAAATGAAAAAGGAATGTGTTCTTTTCTTTATATATTAGCAATGTTATATGGAAATTGAAACAGGTACATTACAGACAAATAATGACATTGTAACGTTAAATAACCAATATGATGTCAAATTATTGGGAAAATATTGATGAATGTCAAACAATGTTTTTATGTAAAATATATTGCCAATAATATCTGCGTGTACAAAGTTCACCAATATTTCATTAAGAAATTTTCAGACACCTACTGACCTTTTCTAACTGTCCTTGACATCTTAGCTAACAGGAACTTTTTAAGAATTACGTAATATTGATTATACTTAATTATGTCTAACACCTTCGTGCCCAAATTTTTCTGCTATATTGGTAGAATACGAATTTCAGAAAGAAAATTATTTCCAGAGACATTAATAGTTTGGTACCTGTACAAACCAAAGAGAATCTTAAAATAAATTTAGTTCTCAATTTTGTTTAACTCGACGTGAGAACTTTTCACAAATTAATTAAAAAGATTAATAAAAAATCGTGATGCAATTTTTTTTACAAAATATTTCAATATTGTAAAGAATGTAAAATGTGTAATAATTAATTTCTATTACATTTGAAAAGCTAGTTTTAATAGTTACAATAAGTAATATATATTGCAATTAAATTATAATAAATTTTTAATAGCAATATTTCACAAATATGTTAATGAAAAACTTCAATTGTACTGGGTATAAACTATTAATCATATTATTTTCTCATAAATATTCAGTATTGTATAGCATGTATTATGGTGTCCAATGTTAGATAAGCATTGACGATAAATCATGCTCATTCTGCAATTCAGTTCAATAATATTAATGGACTAACTTGAATTTAATAATATCATTCATGAATTTTTAATTTAATTCTCTGTTATTGTCTGACAATTTCACTATTAATAATACAATCTATATTCAACATCGATGAAGAAATATTTTATTTATTATTTTACACCTTAAGTAACTATATATTTATTAGTTGCAGTTAAATTGTTTCTTAATATTTGCATCGAATATTCTATGAATATTATATTTGTTTAAAAATCTCTTTGATTTCCAGTGCAACTTTCCAACTATTTGCTATATAACTGTTGGAATAGCATTGTCGAGGCAAGAAGACAAATTATTCTGCATCGTTATTCAGCACGAGTCCGCCGACCTTGTCCGTCGCATGAGACTCGTTTCTCGGCCGTTGCCCAGGGAAATACTGTCGTGTAAGAAATTCTTCGCAAACTTGTCTTTGACACCAGCACGACACTTCCTATCAGAATGCTATTATACTTTTTGCAAAAAAATACCACGCCGCTCGGCCCTTCAACTGACAGCACGATATAATATACATATCACACAATGCATACAGTAGATCTACATAGTTGTATACTTGAAAGCTGTTATACTTTTCATATTATCATATATTTGCACATATTACACAAGTACGTTCACCAGATTGTGTACATTACATAAATCTTTGAAATGTTTGCCTGAAGTACACAAGTATTGACTGTTATATTTTTGTACGTTTCTGGTTTTCTGGTGCTTTGTCGATAATAACAGCATCATCATTTCGCTAATAGGCTGTTACAGTCTCCGAAATGAGCGAACTGAAGTTTGCTCAAAGATATATGAAGCTTAGCCAGTGTGTTGCGGATACTTGGCTCATGCTGGGCCAGTTCTGATATCGACAGGTTCAAGTGCCTCGTGGGTTTTGCTTTAATGTTGAGCCACTATCGTTATACACTGCTGTAAACCCTTCGTAACGCTTAAAGCCAAACCACAGCGTGTGGTAAACTTTCTGATAAACGTTGCTACCCTCCATGCTTCGATGTTCAATCGATCGAATTTTCACTTTTTTACCGGAAAGTTTTGCCCAAACTTTACGTTTAGGTACAGATTATGCTTGTTATTTCATACACGCCTGAATTTTGCCACAGTCAGTTGGCATCCGTGAATATTTACATTGAAGGAAATTATAAAATGGAGTTATTGCTAAAAAGGTTTTACACAATACGCTGCCTGTTCTTAGTGAAAACATTGTTTTAAAAAATATTCGCAAATACTATAATTATAAATAACGATTTGATCCTGTATTAAGGATAAAATGTATAGAATTATTTCACATATAGCTCGTCTTATATTTACATAAATTAAGTTCTAAAAATTTACATTTACTCACTGTTATATTTAGCTACTTGAAGGAAAAAACATGTTATATTATTCGCTGAAAGATATGTATCCGCTGGGATTAACGTGACCTATATTTCTGGGTCAAAGTTAAGATGTATCCCATATAAACTGAAAACATAGAGCCCTTTTACTTCATTTTGGTTGGCTCACCAAATTGTGCTCTACGGGGACACCATTTTCAATTAGATAATGATGTGATGTAGGTAGTTTGCTTTCAGTTGCTCCTGGAGTTTCTTTCTTTACTGAAAGGATAATGGAAGTAGTGACTACACGGATTTATATATCCCAAGCAGAGTATTATACACGTACCTAGTGATATTTAATTAAATGTAATAAATCCTATTCTGTATGTCACAACAAAATTAGCAGAATAAGTTGATTATAATCTACCTAGATATATAAATACTTAATATACATTTACTGATTCTAAACATGCATTGTTTCAGATATGCAAGTAATTCTGATCTCGTGTACTGAGCAAAGTAGGATAGGATTAAATTATAAAATATTGTTAATATGCTATCGTGTTGTGAAATGTTAGAGATACAGTAATACTCATAATATGTCATAATAAATCAATATTTGAAATTGAAAGAAAGCAACAAATTTATGTACAGTGTAGAGTACACTGATAGTATTAATAATTATATTGGCATTATAAAATGTTTTTATAATACTATGACAGAAACAGCAGTAACAAAATAAATTATACTAAATTTCGTATAATAGGAATGTACCGAAGAATCGGTATCTTCTTCACGAATGAATTAATTATGGACGTGAATATCATAAAAAAAACGTCAGAAATAAATTTAATAAAGTTGTCTATTCATTTACTTAAAGATATACGTTTAATATAAGAAGCAGTAAGATTAATTATACTTAATTTGAGGATGAAATGTATAATAATTAAGACCGGCATTAATCATGTACTAATGACTTTTACGTAAAACACAAATTGAACAAAATGAATATAAATGAACAAAAAAAATTATCTGGTCTTCGTTATAAATTCTATGAAAATCATATAATTTTATCTGTCATATACAAATATGAGAAATATAGAAATTATAAAAAAAAATTTGTAAGAACAAAAAAAATAATATTATCACCACGATGTCTTATGTTTTTCTGTATTTATTTACTTCTACAAAATTTCAGCCAAAGGCAGGATTCGTTTTGCCATGATAATTATATTTACTGACGTACATTCTTCTTTTAAGACAATGTACAAAATTTATTTGCTTGCAGCATTTTTTTTTCATTATTATTTAAAATGCAAAGACACAAGTATGAAATTTAATACATGGTATAAAAAACGTATATATTTAGAAGTCCATAATTTTTGTAATACCAATATTAATAAAAATAATGAAACATTTCTTATTTTTATTAACATTTCAGAAATATGTGTAAAGGACTCGTTTAATCATGAAGAGATACTGTTTTCCACCATGTCAGTTTTGGGGTAAACAATGAATGAATCACGTGCCACTTCCTTGTCTGGTTCTGAGTAATTCTACAAAATACAGTCAACTCCCCCAAGGGATCGAGAACTTGTGTTCACTCAGAGGGTATGTTAACTTATAAAGATGTAAGTACATATATACATTGTTTTTTCATTGTACTATTAAATTGGCCAGAAAATTGTGTTCCGTAAAGTCTTTGAGATTAGAAATTATTGGCTTTATACACATTCTGTAAATACGAATGTGAACATATTATTTTTCAATGGCATTTGAAAGAAATTTCATTGCCAAGAGTTATATTTGATCCGATATCCTGCTCTACATTTCAAGGTATACATATCTGTATGCGTATGCAAATCTCGAGAGTATTGACCTGTTGCAATATTCAGCTATATCCGTGTTTTGATTCCACAAGTCAATATGAAAAGTTCTATGTCTGACAACATAGTAATACAGGGAACAAATAAAGGAGTAAAGATGTTAGAACACTATGTTCTTGCAGATAAACATCTGTGCTATCCGTTGTTTTCTGTCACTTTCATTGAACGAAAAGGATTTGTGCTGGAATTGCATTCCACGATGCGATGGAAACACAGAATACTTCTGATGTTGACGGATGAGTTAGAAGAAATAAATCCTGTGATTGATACAAGTAGTTTGCATGGCGTACAAATAAATACAGACCGAATTGCTCACGGACAGAACATTCGATTTAATGATGATTTAGTAACAAAATATAAATTCAGTGAAGTGTCTCTTTAAAAACATTTGCATGAATAATGTCCGCAACACTGCAGGTAGATATCACTAAAGGAGATTATTCTAAAATAATGACCAGTTTTATGGTTTTCGATAATAAACTAAAGCTTTTGGAATAAACGGGATAGAATAGAAAAATAATAACAATAAAATACGGGTCATTAAATAGTCTATATTTGATTTAGCAAGGATTAGGGACGAGTTTTTATTTTATGTGTGCAAAAATACTTTGAACGATAAACGCTGCACAAAACTGTCTCACTAATGAAAGACAAAAATTCCATTTTTTAAATACATATTTCAGATAAATACTGCAAATAGCGTGTTTTTATTGATTTTTTAGATAATTCTAACAATATATAACGATAATAAAAAACTATATACGATATTAGCTAGTATACATATATTTCCATAGAAAACTAATAAATATTTTTGAGTTCTATTACCATCTGTAACTATTTTATACTGCTTATGAACTAGTTATTGCAGACAACAAACGTTATTTAAAGCATCAGATATAGCACATGAATACAACGGAGTACAAATACTGAAATGCCTTAGAACAGTGAAACTTCCAACAATGTTCTTCTAGCTAATGAAGTATGTAAACACAATCTAGATTTCATGTTGTAATGTAAGTTACACATGCGTCTTAAACCATACACATAAAATAAGCATTATACTGTGAACAATACGGTTTAACATTGTTCACGAAACATTTCCAAACAACTAGTAAACACTTTCGTAAACAATTACATTACGCGCCTTAACTAAAACAATATACAGGCGACAAATAATAAACTATTTACAAGAATAATACTGCCAAGTAAATGTTTCCATTTCGTGGGACCAGCAGGTACGATGGTATCAACAGATATATCCTATTTAGAAAAGGAAATATTATTTTTCAACTTCTTTTCTGAAAGACACTATTTCATGTAATGTTGCGCATTGAAGAGCTGAAAATATCCATGGCAGTAATAATTCTTTCGCTGTGTAATGATGGAAATATAAAAGACTGAAGTAGAAGTAAAGAGCACATCACACAGTTGAATAAAACGTTACTAAGAGCATTTGAAACGGAAAGTTTTTAAATTTCCTTTTTTGAATTCTGCGATATGAAATCCAGTTTGAAAATAAAACTAGACAAAATTTTTTTTAGAAATAGTTACAGGCTGCATTTTACATTCTACTTAAAAAAACCCGAGTATTCTTTTTCCAGGAAATGGAAGGAAGGACTAATGTAGCAAAAAGTTATTTAGAATTTAAAAATGCTAATAATCATTTTCGCATTGAGAGAAAACACATTTCCAAATAGCACGTTCATTGCTGTGCTGGTTTTTTGCAACATTCTCTATATAATACGGATATAGTAATGAAAAATTAAATATAATACTCGACAAAGACTATATTGTATTTTTTGCTAATTATTTTGATGGATTAGATATTTTCGTGTACTTTGCAGATTACAACTTCGTACATGTTAGTTGTAAAATATATGTCCAGAGGAATTTACGCTTTGTCCTTACCGGGTACGGATGTTAACACGGTGTAATTTGACACGCAGGCCACTTACACACCTGAGGGTTAGTCTGCTGTCGAACCTTTATCCACATGTCAGGAATTTTATTCCCCAGCTACACACGATGCTACATAATTTAGGTCAAAAGTGTACAAGCTTAATATAACACACGCCAATTGACTATAAGTGCAAACAATATATTATTAGAGCATTTGAAAATAATAAAATTATTTTACAAAACAACACCAATTACTTGGAATATCTTTAGTTTAATTCAGACAATTTGTTTAATGTAAATAAATTTCTTCAAATAAGTACAATAATATACTATGTCACATAGCCAGACACAGATAATAATATATACATATAATTATTATGGTTGTCATAAATTATTTATTCCATAATATATTATTCCAGCATTGAAATATAATATAAGCTTTTAGTTCATTTATAAAACATGTATCATCTTTTGATGGAAGGTCGAAAATTAACCCACTTCCAAATGCTTTCAAATATAATTACGAGCCAGTGTAATAACAACACAAAAAGAACAACGATTTTTGTCCGGACACAAAAACAACGACACTTTTAGTTCGAACATAAAAACCAATAAACTGAAACTATTTGTCGGTCTTGTAGATCAACCAACAGTTCCCATATTTTCTCAGAAACAAAAACATATATAAAAATATCTCGGATATCAGACATCGTAATTACAACACATTTATACCTCAGATTACGGAATATGTATAAACGGAAGTGTTTTGTTTCATGTATACACAATTGTAGTTAGATATGTTGAGTAATATAAACTTTACATTTATAGTACAACTTATTAATGTTTGATGTAATGTTACACATGTATCTTGTTACTGTCGGACTACAGATAACATTTGTATGGCTGCATTGAATATTATAAGGTTGAATTTAGAGGACATCGTGGTCGTATTAATGCAAGCCGCTTACTGTTGTACACTGTATCGGAGAACATAATAATCACTGGCGATCGTATACCCTTACCGTTCAGTTTATTAGTGAAGTTAAGTTTGCCTTCAGTAGCTACAGGTTAGTTGGGAACCACCTGGAAACTACTGGGACTGTTATTAAATCGACTGAGATACGGTCACTTGATTTCGGCATAGTTTAGTTAGTATCTGTCCACAAAATGTCCTTTATCGCAATTCAGATTAGTTCTATGCACGATAGTATAGCTTGCGATTGAGTTTCTCGAAGGACAATTGTCAAAGTTCTAAGAGGCATTCTAGAATGAGCAAATAACACATCAAACAGATGCTAAAGGTATCATCTAGTATTGTACAAGAACGAGTTTCACGCGGATATCTCGTAACAGAGTTTTCATTTTAAATGAACTAAATCATTCTATCAATCACAATTTCATTTAATAAAACATATCTTTAGAAACATGAATAAATCGTACAATATATATTCCCCTTGTATTAACATATTTATAGAAATAGTACGTAAAACACTGAATAGGGTTATCTGAGCAAGTAAATGAAAATGTGGAAAATATTATGTGATATTCTCAACAAAAATATAACTCCAAATAAAAATATAAAATATTGAATTACGTTAACACATGATTCATGATTTTATAAAATATTTTGTCTATATAAGTATTATAAATAATGTGCTTTTATACACTGAAATTCCCTGGAAAAAATAAAAAACAAAATAATAATACTTACATACAACATTACCTTCAATAGAATATTTTATTTTTTCGTCCAAATTTATAATTATATTCATATTTTGTGCTAGCAAATTCACTTACTATAAAATATAATATTTCTACTTTTCTGTACAAATATAAAAAAATAATGAAATATCAATATAGAGTTAAAAAAGAATTTCACATTTCTTTTAATACTCTCACGTTCTTTCTGAATCAGCAATTATAAAAGTTCTTTCATTTTCAGTCCCTTATTTTTAATAAAAATAATTTTAATCAAAATTCGAGCACGTTCTAACCATAATTTGTAATTCTCGTGTCCGCTTATTACATTTCATTATGCTCGAATGTTTCCTTATTCTTTTCCACCCGACTTGTTCTAAATATTAATGATATTTACTTTCATTTTATTGTGTATGTTCTATAAATTCCAACCTGCACTTTTTTCTACAGATTTCTCTTGAAATTTCCGGTAGAATAATTCAATCGTGAGTATTTTTATCACATTAATTTAAGAATGACGCATTGTTCACAAGGCAATTAATGTTTCACGGTATTACCAACACTGTGAAATGATCATTACCGCGATACTGATCAGATATGGTCATCCGTTACAAAGCTTTTACAACATGAAAATAGTCTCATTTATTCAATACCAAATGGGCAAACATGTTGACAATATTCGTCCTGGATTGATTTTCATGTTTAACATGTTCTGTTAAACTACCGAATGTAATTATTGATTTATATACATCGCGCTATGAGTTAAATAATGTTTTTTATCTACAATGTATTTTACATTGACAATAATCCTGTTATAGAAACCTGCATTGTATTTGTTACACACATAACACAGGTAATGTAGAGCGGGGAACAGACATAGGTCATTACCAAAGCTCAGTAATTGATAAACTATTTTGAAATGCCAGATTTACACATATACCACATAACAGGTTCTATGCTAAATTCCTTAGCATATTATTTTCATTTTTCTATTTTCTTAGGTTTATATTTATATTTCCAATATAACTGGAAAGAAATATCTATCTGTGCTTTCGACAAAATATATTATTCATAACCAGTGACATATCACAAGGTTTATATCATACATCAGATCAGATTGTATGTTATATTACAAAAATCAATACATTGTCTGCATTGTTATGCATAGAAATATGAAATTCATGCGAACAGTTCAACAGAAAGTCAATAAATATTCATGTATTAGCTAGTTTGTGGTTACGACTCAATCCTATCACGGCACGGAGACGTCTTATTGCAATGTGACTCAGAGAATCTTCAATAACAGAATGTGTTTTTTTGAGAGAACTCTGGTTAGAGAAGAAGCAATCGCAAAGAAGTGTGTGTGTTTGTGTTTTGCTTTTGTGACTCTGATTTATGTCGCTAGCGGATCGGTACATCCTGGCAGGCTGTTTCTGCTCATCGCTTTGTCAAAAATATATGAAAATAAAATGGATTACGAACACGTGCATCCTCTCACGGGGTCTCCATTACGTCGCGTGACAGATGTGGCCTTCCTAATAATATTGGACGCATTTTTCTATCTTGAGTACACGCGAAATTTCCTGTGGAACGCTATTTTTCCTTTCGATGCTCTTTTTTTACCTATGCTCGCTTTTCTCAGCCTCTGAATAAAATAAGTTATTTAAGAGATAAAAAAGTTCGGACGGAACATATTTTGAAATCGTGATAGTTGTTTTTTATAAAGTGAATAATGTATGTACTTAATAACAAAGAAACGGTAGTATCACTAACAATTTAAATAAATGTACACTTTTATTTTTAATGTGTTATTATTAGTTTTTTTTATAAGAGAAAACGAAGAAAACTGCTTCTTTTCATGTCTACTTTCCAAGTAGAAAAGATTAAATAGGATTTATGCAAATATTAACAGAAATATGTCTTCTAAGTTTCCTGCAGTTAATATTGCAAATAAAATATTTTGTTTGTATGAGTCAATAAGTCTACCAGCATCATATCAAAGATTTAAAAACCTTGATATAATCTTAAATCTAAAGATTTCCACCCTATATTTCTTATAATGGAATAGTTTACAAGAAGTCTAGCGTATTCTAAATCAAGAGGTTTATTATCTGTGATAGACTTAGATTTTTCCAGATAAAATTTTGGCCTAGAGCTGATTAATGGCGCACTACACAAACGAGTACATTGAGGGTGTTTGGAATGTTTGTTATTGGAGTCTTTGATAGCATCATTGGAACGATGTGAGCCAAGCAGGTGTACCTCCATCCTATCTTGTGCCAGGCGCTTTGTCGGCTCCATTAAATCAAATTACTATTGGAGGGTGGAGCTCGGCAGTTGTTTCAACCTTAATTCACATGCGATAAAATGTTATTTATTTTCTTCCAAATTGTTTGTTTTCTTTCCAGCGAAATTTACATTTAATGATCCTACCAATTCACTGACGGAATAGCAGGTAAATGTTTTTTTAAAGAGAATACATAAAAGATTACTATCTACTAGCATGATTTTTATAAATACCTTATAATGTCTTTAGCTATTTATTTCATGTACAGATATTTACAAATAATAATCAAAAGCAGATTGTACTAACAATGTTATTATGTAAATATTGAATAAAAATTTGTAGATTTGTGAAAGTGAGTAGTTTAGTGAAATTTTACTGAGGAAAAAAAAGATATTATCGATTGTTTGGAAACGTACAACGGTAGCAAATGTATTTGTAAATATTTGAAACTTTCAATTTCTCGGACTTACTCTTAAAGTAAAGTTGTAAAGTAGATCCTATAAAATGTATGACTTTCATGGATCTGGTACTCAAGGATTTTTCAATTCATCTGAGAATAATACCAACATTCAAGATACTTGTAGTAAAGAAAATGTGCCTAGAATTTTCAAATGAATGATACAATAAATAGTATAATAAATATATGTCAATTTATAGGTGAACTATATTAAAATAACTATGTAAAATTTCTTAAAAGATACAGATACTTTATATTTAGCCTTAACGTGTCAAGTAATAATTGCATTATCTCAGGATTCAAGGGCTTAAAACTTTCTTTAAAAAAAAACAAGTAACTGTCTATATAAGACGTGGCAGCGCAGATTATGTAAATGAGCTTCAGAACGAGTTGTTCACAAAATAAAATACCAAAATCTATACGATTATCGCTTTAAAAAAATTTGTACAGAATTGTGACAAAAGTTACAAAAGACACTTACATAGAAAATCGTGCAATAAAATATGTAATATAAAAACGTAACTGCTACTTTAATTACTACTGAAATTCGATTGGAACAATCGCTTTAATATATTCACGTTGCTGAAATTGCCAATTAAAATAAAAATTATCTCTTACATTCCAGCGTCAGAATATGTAATTAAAATCGACTTTATTAACTCATGAACTTTTCTAAAAGCTATTAAAAACTCCAGCATCGCGTTTGCGCAGCTTCATTTAATACTAAACAATTTTTGAAACTCCTAAATTGCATTGTGTTTGCGATTTGCAGTTGGAAAAAAATTTGTTCATTTTCTTCTCTGGCAATATATAAATTGAGAACAAAATCTGAGTGATGCAAATTGTGTTTACGTTCCCTTTTCAAAACTACAAGAGGAAACACGAAAAATTTTCAATTGGTGCTTCAGTTTCATGCATGACGTAACAGTTCTTCTGCAAGACTCGTGGCTTCGTGACATCGTGTGCATGACACTGAACTCGGGAATCGTCCTTTCGTGCATCGCTAACTTCCGTGTCTAATATGTAGCACACAAAACACCAGCACTTGAGTGGTGGGGGTGTGTGGGAGAGTGGTGGGGTTAGGGGAAGAAACTTTGGGGGAGCATTCATGCTTGTTCTATATACTGTATACGTTATTCGTAAAATGGAATTGTATATACGTGAATACACGATACACAAAATAAAACCAGTAAACTCTGTACATTCGATTAGCAATGTCTCATTGCAAAATGAGCAGTTACAAGATGGAACTCCGTAATCCGATTATATTTCATTTCTTACTTTGTGTGATTTTCTCATATTTTGCTGTTTCTAGTTAATAGGGCCTAAATAAAAAAAATTAAAAACAGTATTTCTAGACCTTTTCGCATTTACCACATGTACATTTCTTTTTTTACATATGTATAAAAATATTGCATAGACAGTTTCATGTTTATTTCATAAACGTAAATACTGTGTTAATTAAGTAAAATGTTCTTTTCTTTATGTAAAATTCAAAATGTTACCTTGTTATCCGTGTATGTAACAAATAGACTACTCAACATACACAACATGAGATTATCTGGGATTAAAGCATGCATAAAATATAGTGCTTCCCAGACAGGTTTTCCGCTAATAAATTAATATAATAATTATAACGCGAATAAATAATGTAAAACAACTAATTTTATAGTTTCATTAACTATTCACAACATTTCCGATAAAAACTGTATCCGCTTGTATAGCTTAATTTTGCATGCGTAAAAGTTAATTCTATTATGTATGAACTGTTTTTAATGAAAATAATTGAAAATCGATTCTTCATTGGGACAGTGAATACAGGGTCCATGTGTTTGTATGTATGTGTGAGATGGGTAAGTGCCATTATAGCTTCATATAACGAACAACTGTGCAGTCAGTCATAGAGTATAGGTACCCCCCCTACGTATGTACGTACGTATATTTGTGTGGCGTATTGTGCTTGTAGTACCGCAGCAGTGCACGTTGTATGAATTATCACTTGGTCCGAATTGTGTGTATTGTACCGCCGAGTTTATTGTTGTGTACCGAGACTGGGTAATGCAATTTCACACAGAATGTGCAGGAAATTATTCAACGCGTTATGCGTGCGGTTTAACCACTGAATGCACGGTTTTCATCCGTTCGTAAATGTGAACAAAAAAGATCTACCTACGTACGTATGTAAATATTTAGAAATTTCACGGACGTTTTCAACTAGAATTTTGTTTGATAAATCGTGTAAATAGGATTCTGCAATATGCATACCGTGTCTAGTGGTAGTGTATGTCTACTGAAAATTATATACACCGTTGCTCATATTTATTGTAAAACGATCTATGTAACGTGCAAGAGATATTCCATATATGTATTTCTGTGTTAGATATAAACCTAGACTAAATCTTACCTCTATCTCTTTCCCTAACTGTAGAACTTTTTCTAATTCATTCCAGAATGCGATTTATTTGTATTGAGAATGTTAATAAATTATGTTTTAGAATAACATATGTGACTATTCAATATAATTTATAACAAATATTAATCACGCTAAAATCCACAGGAACAGCAGAATGGAATCATATACGTACGTACATATTTACTAATAAACTACATGAGGCCTACTTTGATGTGCTTTTCTTAGGAAAATGTTGGACGAAATTATCCGCAGTAATAAATTTCGTAATCCCCCTGCAAACAAAAAGCAGAAAAGAAAATAAACGTACGTTTTAAATCTCTTTTTAATGCCAGGAAAGATCTAATCTGGTCCCAGTGAAATAGATAACCAGAAATCCCAAAAGAAACCACCTATCTGTTATACCTTGGCTTCTCTGCAATACCTGGCTTCACCCCACACGTACCAACCACTAACCGCCAACTACCGATTTCACATCTACACCGGAAACTAAAACTAACTGTCTGGTAGCGTGAACAAATTATAAACATGTCAGAATAAATACTAACAACAAAATGTGAACATTCTATTATAGCAAATATAACACAAACGAGATAAATACATATTCACATTCCTACTACAATGAAAACACACGATATATGAAATGTATAGTTTAGTAAAAAGGAAAACTTGTTTGAAATTAGCGATTTTGTTCATTTAGTTTAGTTGGTCGCACAGCAAAGCGTGTGCACAAAACTTGAACGATGCATAGGTTACTTTAGTCTTGTAATAAATTTTATTCCTCTTTAGTGAATCCAAGTGTATATAACTCCCTTAAGGAAGTATTTAGTGTTAGAGCAAGAAGTTGGTACGTCACCAGTACATGCCTGTAGCCATTCACACTTTGCCAAGTAGCCCCCTGGGTGTGCAGTCGACCCAGACACTCTTTCACCCACCTTCACTGACCCAGAAACATCACCCACTCCCCTCAGTCCCTTTGCACTGCTGTGCTTGTAATAGCAGGACACGCTAACTTCACGGCATTGCGCACTGACCAACTCCTATACTCGGCCAATATAAGTTTTATATCATTTACGCTGAGCCGTTGTGAGCCATATAAAGGCTATTGATATCCTGATCCTCATGCTTCGATGTGATTACCAATTTAATCTTGGTGCTTATTGCACTTCTACGTTAGTACTTACGAGTACTGCATTGGAATTAATTTAAAATGGATTACGTTTTGAGAAAAGCAGCGACAATGGTAAATCCATGCTGTTGTACCGCGATAATATAAATTATAAATAACAATAATCTCGTACAATGCCATATAGGTATATTACCTTTTGATTTATCATCTTACACTGTGTATAAAAAAGTAAAAATCACGTCAATTTAATTTTTAAGTCATATAAACGTATTAAACAATATGAACCTTAGAAATAAATTTCTTAAATTTGTGTTAAATAGTTGTGTAACACTCAAAATTATAATTTTCTAAATTCATTTATGTATAGCAAAATGGTACACTATTATCTGAAATTTCAAATTTATTTTTTCGATTTATAAAGAGAATATGAGTTCAGAACTGTATATGAAATATTTATGGCTTCGGAAAGTGAGAGAATTTGAAATGTTCGCGGACGCCAACTATATATGAAATGAGATTGAAGTAAAACAGAAGACCTACTATACAGTACAAAGTGAGACAACAACTATAAGGGGTTTGCTGACAGAGATCTTCAAAATGTTTCACCAGAAAAATGATAAACTGTCAATAATGCATATCATTTCATCGACAGCTTTTACCCTCTTTTATTCAATAATTTAAACGTGTCATATAAGAAATATCGTTATCCCCTTATCATATGGGAATATATGAATGTTACCCCGAGGAAAGAATAATACGGTGTTAAGTATTTTGAAATGCACTGGTCTAATGCGATTGCCGCAACTTGAATTTTTCGGTTTTATTTCACTTCAATTTCGTTTTCGTTTCTGCTGGGATACGGTACTAGTTTCAGCAGGGCAATATCTACCAAGTATTTTATTCATGGGTTTATACATAAATCTGTCAGTTACCTATACGAGAAGTAGATGATAACATGATTTCCATTTTACATTATTCACACAACGCCAAAAAAATGGCCGGGTGTGGTCACGTAAAGTACCATCAATCCAGAGAGTGCACCAAGGAACTTCAGGTTTCCCCAAGGTATTTATCAAATAAATATTGTCAAAGGATAACCATAAATATTGTTATATAAAAACTTTCACGGCTTTTAATGACGATACAGCAGTATAGTGTATTACTTGTCGAACATGCAGCATATCAATCACCCGTGAAACTTGACATTTTATCCTGAGAGAAGTATAACAGCAGAATAATATGTTCTGATACAGAGAACAGGAAAATATGAAATCGCGGTTAATATTTTTTTAAATAATTCCATGGCAAATATTTAAAAACTCAGAGTTGTTGTCAGTGACAGGTTAATTTCCGGTTTGAGGTTTTGTTGATGAAATGAGAATTTTGTCAATATTTCTTGATGCTTCACTTATAATTTGTTTTCGTATAATGCCATACACAGTGGTGCATTCAAAGTGGAGAAGAGGCACTCATGTGCACACCCTCTTTAACCAAAATAAAGCATGATAAATAATTATTTTCGCAATTCAAGAGTTCAATATATATTAATTTATTTTATAATGCTATAATATTTATGTAAATATTACTGTGGTATTTTATAGTATGATAAATATAGAAATTTAATTAAACATTATTATATTTTTTCCGTATTTTCTTAATTTTTAGTTACACCACTGCGTATACCTATTTTATTATCTGAGAGTTAATATCAGAGTTATTGAACAGAAGTCAAGTGAAATTATTCTGAAATACGTACTGTGCTAACGGAAATTAATGGAAACAATAATCTAGCCAAGGATATTGATCGATACAGTTGTACTACGGGTATTACGTTAAAAGCAATTTATTCTAATAACTGAATCAGCGCAAAATAAACGAGTTTTACACATTGTTTATTAAACAAATACAGTATCGTTTTCCACTGTAAAACTATTTATTGATGAGATCCGTTGACTGTTTTGTAAACATTGTAAATTCCGGCGTTAAAGATGGCTGATATTCTTTATGAATACATAAACAATTCTCGTTCCAAAGCATCCCATGAAACTGATTGCCGGGATTTCAAAATGCTCGAATATTATTTATTCGCAACACCGTCGTTGATCCCGTAGGCGACAGACGAGCAATGGCAGTCACGTCAGACAGAAGCAGGCGTTCAGGTTTCGCTGTGGCGCTACCTGTAAGTATAAACAATAAGTACGCCTGGATCCCAGGGTGTTTTCCAGTCCCGTGGGCGTACGAGCGCAGATTTCCGACCGCGAAGCGAGCGATGCAAGTGAGAAAGAAATAAAGTGTATCAGAAAGGGCCAGGGATATATGTCGTCATTTCCATTTAAATAGAGTCTCGCGCCTTGGTTCCGGATATCGTTTGTACGTTCCACTTTCGACCGTCATCTGTCAAGCTACGACAAGCATGCCACTCTCCTTTTCATTCGGAGACAAATAACTGTAAGAAACGACCATGTCAACTGTAGCCACAACCCTCATGAGTAATATCATTGCGCCAACGTCAAACAATGCCCATGAGCCCGTCCGGACGACAAGCACTTTTGTGAATTTTAATAGCAGAATCGCAATATTCAAAGCAGCGAATATACCCTGTAGTACCACATCTCATAAGCTTCATTCCCAAACGTATTATATCCAATAATGACAAACTTCAACGTAAATATTCACATTACATGTGAGAGACAGTTTTATTAGCTCACTTTGTAAACATTGTTTATTAGTCTTGATAAACTTTCCATAGATACATTCTATAAAACTTGATTCTTTGTATAATGATGGAAAACTTTGTTGTTGTTTTTTTAAGGAAGGTATTTGATGAAAGAAATTATATTTCTCAGTTGTGAAATCTGTATACAATAAGATGAAATCACATAACTGAAATGGATTAATAAATTCCAGAAAACAATGTGTCCTATACAGTAGCTAATACGGACGCTATCAGTCAATATGGTTTCTGGTTGTTATAAGAATTCAGTTTCACGGGATGTTGAGTCGGACTGCAGTTTTATCAGTGCTGTCGCTTTGACCCTCTTCATTCCCTGGCAACCCGGCAACGACAACTTCACTTTTGAATGGCTTTTTGTCATTCTCGGAGGACGATAGCTCCGCTGCTAAATGAACAGTCCATTACGACCTAGATGTTGCCGTGAATTCAATTGAAATATTATATATTCAAGAACAAAAAACGACCAGCCAATCTTTTACGACAACCTAATATTGCAAGTGCAAATTAATTTTTAAAATTTTACTTCTCTACACAGCCGAGCCGATTGTATCACATTGCCTGAAAAGTTAAATTTTATTAAAGAAACAGTCAAAGAAATGCATTGTGATATTTGAAAATTCTAGAATGAAAGTTGAAAAGTGCACAGATGGTTTTGTGAATATGTAAGTCGTATTCTGTTGCACAGCATGCAACGAACGAAATTACTTCTAGTTATATATTCAGAACTTCTGTTTTTATTCACAAGAGCAGCTGGCAAATTATTAATAATTTTAAATTGCACATTTAATGCATTACAAACGAAAACTGCATTTTATATTCTAGTACAAGATCTAGAACTATTATAACGCTTCCAGTATAAAGAAAACCCTCGTGAAGTTTATCATATTTTATTTAAATAATTTTTGGAAATAGTTTCACATTTTACTGTCACATTGTAAAACAAAAATAAATGAAAAATTAAAATATTTATTGTAAAGAAATAGTGACGAATGTATTGACATTCATTGTTAATTACACGTAATTTCGTCTAAGAATAATTTATTATCATTCTATTAAATCTGAATTTACACGGTGTCTGGAGTCATTTATATTACTAGATCAATTTAGTTAATTGACAAAGTTTACAAACTATTCTACAATACCGTACTTCGCGTAAACTTAGCGCACATTCAGCACAAAACTTGTTACAGTTTAAAAAGATCGCTATTTTACAAAGGTAACTTGCTTAAATGAATTTCTTTAAAATTACTGTAATTAACCCTAATTGCTGAGAATAACGAACGCATTTATTCAAGAGCACGAACAAGATTTTTATCTCATTTAGAACTAAAATATTAATACTCGCAATCATACTTCATGCAAATGTGACTTTGTATCTGGTTACTTGGGAAAATCTAGTTACATTTAGCAGGGGACATGTTGCCCACTGACAAATGCATAATAAATTTATAGTCACACATTTATTTAGTAATTTGTTTTCTAATTTTCTACGTACATGCAAATTGTACATTCATATTTTTATGTTTAATACATTTATGAAAGTACATAATCAGATTATTTTTCAGGCTGACTTCGTATTTATGAAATATAACCTTCGCATTTTAAAATTTAATATTTTGCCAGAAAATAATTTCATAAACCTGCTACCGTATTCCGGAGTATGTCTTCATTTCCAGGGAATACACTTTTTTTGACGGTTGGTTAGAGTGAAAAATAAAACTGAGTATAAAACAGAAATATTTTACACAGTTATTATAATATATTAAATGACCTAAAATGTACTTATTTTATGAATATTTCATTTGTCTAAACTACAATAGTAATTTTTTTATTTAAAATAAATATTACGATATATTGCGCAATAAATAATACGTGTAACGATTAGTTTATTCGGGGGTGCTATATCCTAACAATACAAATCTGTGA
>JAGJTL010000039.1:3728525-3739365 GCA_022063505.1 Calosoma granatense
TGTCAGATTCAGAATATAAGCAAATTTCAACTTCTAAAATAAATGCAGTAAAACCTATGTGCCTTTAATTAAACAGAACAATCGATACTTTTTCTGGAGTGTTCTTTTATAAAAACAAAAAGATCTTAATTAAAACGTGCGTTTTTTTAAGTTCAGTACATATTTCTATATTAACAATTTTACTTTAATGAATAATTATATTCAATACAAATTTATATTAAGTTAGTTTTAACTCAAACATGTATGTATCATACGTTCATTTCACCATTTCTCTGTAACTAAAAATTTTATTACAGTAGTAAGTTATTTTAATGTACCATTTGTAAACTTTACTATCTGTAAAATTGTATAGGTATTATTTACAGTGCCATTATGAAAAAGTAATAAAATGCTAACAATGAATGTTGGCAATTAGGAAAATAAAAAAATATACCGAGCAATCATTGGTCGTTACTTAACTGTAGCGTTACGTATGCTAGAGATAATGATTATTTAATGCTGTTAATTAAACCTGTTCAATCTTATTTATGAAATATAAGCGACACCAGGTAACAGTGATGTACGAGTCTTTGAAGAGGTAAAACACGCATACTCGTTTGTGAAATGGTGAATAGTGTTGTTGCTGATGTACAAGGTAAGGATGTTGCTACTGCATTTGAAATACGATCCAGTCTGTGTGAATTATTAATAAAAGTTAGCATAGTCTAGTGCAACTTACCTTTCTGTGCCAGTGACGTCATGGCTGCCAAATGTATTAATATTACAAGAACCAAGAATGGCATAGTCCTACAGAGTGCCCATTGTGCCATGCTCGAAGTCCTTGACCTGTAAAGTTTGCGCGGTCCGTCGGGCAGCAGCGGTGGTGGTGTTTCTACACTACCACCGGTGACCATGTGTAGCAAGGGGGCACGGTGGCCGGTTGAGGTTGGCTAGCCACCTCCTCCTGCTCCAACTGCTACTGAAGCAAGCGGCCAAACACAATGTAAGCACGCACAGTAGTACCGTTAGTAGTATAGTACTATGTCACAGCTACTACTACAGCACTAAGGGTGTCGTGCCCTATACGCCTCATCGCGTCAGTGTTACGTTCGTTTCGGCACAAGATTATCAGTCGGGCTACGCGTCACATGTCAGCGCTTAGCACGAGCCGCACTACTAAATCTCCTGTTAATTTGTCTATTTAATCACAGTCACGGACTATTTGATTGTTTACGAATTCCGTCCAATTAACATTATTGCACTCGTTTAAACGAAACCGTTTCAGTTTTATCAGATCGGTGGAGGGTGTATGCGCACGCATATACACACAAACGCCTAATTAAAAACCCTAAATTCGGTAATGAATAAACGAATGAACGGTTCGCGTTACCACGAATGCACGCTGTACGAAGCTATCAACGCCACTGCAATCGTACGTACGTGTCCATTCTGTGTCGCACTGTTCATGACCACTGCTAATAATTCACAGTAATTTGTTGTTGTTTATGAGGCCGTTTTTCAATCAATCCTCGACCGTCCCGAATTGAATTATCTGTAATTTGTTGAATCAAAACAAAATGTAAATCAGAAGTGCGTGTCGCGAATATGCAATCGCTGTGTAATTATTCCGCAAGTGTATTCTGCATAACAGTTCGTTTCTGTTTTACACAAATTGACGGTAACGATGGAATTCAATTAGCGTTGAGTGGAGCCGCACACCTCTGTGTCTGGCTGTGTGTACAAATGTTTTCAGTTTAGCAAGTAGTGTACTATAGTGTGTCCGAAGTTGGCTTGGCACGCTGTAGTTGCTGTTGCCTCTGCTCGTCCTGCTGCTGCTGGTGGTGTTGTTGTTGTTGTTGTTGTTGGGTTATTGCATTATGTTTGGCAAGCCGCATTGTTTTATCCTACTACTGGCGACGTCCGATGTTGAACACTGCTACTAGATACAGTGGAACCCTCACCGGCACTCGTACCGGTACACCATCCTCCCGGTACCGTTTGTCAGAGCTGTTCTCTAATTGTCACGATTCGGTGATTCTATTGTTCTTTAATTTGTTTAACAAGCCGCAGGGATATTCTCACATGCGACGCTTGTACAATGGAAACTGGAACAAAAACATTTAGCGTTAGCACGAATGAACATTCTCGTTGATACTGATTAAATGCCAATGTTTTTACTTGTGTTCTCTGTACAGAAACCTTATTGCCTAATATTGATCAGTGAAATTCCCGAGAAAACATTCGTGTTATCAGTTTAATCTTTGGTTCATTTGCAAAAAGAGACTGAACTTCAAACCATATCGTATTTCCTATAGCAAAAATTTAATTAATGTGTAACTGGAAAAATTCAGAGGGCGTCATCAAATATTTTCGTTTGGATTCCAGTAAATGAACTGCCTCTGGTTAGATTCTTTGTTAACTTAAAGGAAAAACTCCCAGCACGAGAAATAGAAAAATAACAAACGTCATCTTGCTTGCAAGAGGGAAACTAAATATAAATACAGACTGATGCATTGTCAAATATAAACTTGTTATAGGGTTGAATGCGGCGTATTCACTCTTGCAACAATAATTCTCGTTTAAAGTTATTGGCAGTATGTAATTGAATCACGCGCGAACAACGACCACCGCGTTTCACCTATATATAAAACGTTTATTACGATAATCAGAATTTATTTCGCTGATTTGGCACTAATTTTGATGGTATTTATTCGTATCGTCAGTGCAACGTAACAATATTATTACTTTATCGAATCATAAAATTTTATATCTCTCATCTTAATGAGCCCATAATAATTCTAATAATTATAGATAGTCTCGTTATGAATGTGACACGGTGACACTTTTATTATACCACTGATACCAAATTCACAGGTAATCTTTATTTCACAGACCAATATCGATTTGCATATAAAATTCGAAAACCTAACTACTACTATTACTAACTGTAACGGTTGACCCAATTACTCTAATTACCCTATAAATAATCAGTCCGTTTTACTGGTAGATATACACATTCGTCCGTGCATTCATTGTGCTACGTTTTACCTTTTATCTATTTGCTAATCAATTTTACTTTAAACTGAAATATTATCCACATAAGTTACATTTGCTTTTCTCTCATACGAACATTATTGACAAAATTATCAATCATTTATAAATATATCATAGAGATATTTCATATCTAAACTTACCGTACATATTAAATTTTATATTCTGATTTTTAAAGGCAAGGATACACATTATACAAATGAAAAATGCTTTGTATCTGCAGTCATTTTCATATATCCATTCTTATATATCTTTATCGATACAATTTATACAATAATCGATTAACTTCTCAAAACTATCATTTCTAAACGTGTCAATATGTATACGAAATACTTGTTAATTTTTAGATTATTTTTATTACATATTTAGTTACTTTAATAGTTAACGGCATATTTTTATTATTATTTCATTTTTATATACTTCATTAAACTAGAAAACTTCCTGAATTTGAAAACTTCTTTTTCAAATATATGCACAAACTAAATATATATAACGCTATGAACCTTTTATATAAAGTAAAGAATAAAAATAAGAGAAAAAGAAACAAACTTGTTTTAGAACTAGCTATGGCAACCTGTAATGAAGACTTTTACAGACGAAGTTTTAAAAATTCATGACAGGAGTTGCGTCAGCAGTTATGAGGAAGTCACAACCTAGTTCTAACTATGTAACCAGCATGGTTTTAGTTTTAGTGTCCGCAGTTAAATTTGTAATCACACAGAACTCCAGCATCAATTAAATTTGTGAAATGTACCTGGAAAATTCCAGGTTTTTCTCTGAAATTAAGAGCTTTAGAAAACCTGATTCATCGTTCTAAAATCTTAACAGCTCTCTTATTTATAATTCAGGCGGTGCCACACCTAGTTCATTACTACGAAACTAACCATTAATATATTTATTACCAGAAGTAAGTGTAGAAGTTTCATCTAATCGTGAATCAACACAATAGCATAATTTGTACTTCGGTGATGCAGTTTATTGTACTTTATTCTTTATAAAATTATAATACCTGTGGAAGCAAATCATCCAGAACGGTACAGGTAACTCTGAATGAGAGAGAAACAAACATTTGCCGGTCAACATAGATTAGTTTGTTGTCCTAAATCAAAGAACAGTTTCCACGCTAGATCTACTCGAATCCTTTATGACCATTATATATTCACATATTTGTTCAGTTCCTAACAAACATTTGTTCAAAGCAAATATTACAAATTCTAACGAGGCCTGTTCCACAAAGAGATATGTTATTTTATATGTACGTACAAACGTACACAGCAGAAAAGCAAACGAACCACATATCCTTGCGTTAAAGAAGTCGTTTGAAATTTGTCTTCTCTGAGCTATGCTATTCTTAAATTTCAATTCTCTTCATTATGTGTCGTGACATTTCATAAGTGTATGTTATTTTATGTACCTACATACCCATATTATAATGTCACTCACTATTGCAATTATAGTAGTGTAGTTTTTCACATACATTTTTTACTCGCGTGCAAAACAATACTTTTTTAATATGCAGATTTATTTTTAATTCCATTGTAAATTTCAACGTTTTACACAAGTAAATTTAAAAAATCTATACATGCTATTTTCATACTCGTGAAATAGAAATAAAAAAGGATATTATTTTATTTTTAGCAAATGTCGGAACCATTAGAGGAAATCCATGTACGTAATGTTTGTTTTCGTTTGCCTTTAGTCACTACAGGAAATAAATCATTAGGCTATGTTTCAGTTACTCGAAGCATGATTTTAATGTTTTATGATTCTATCTGTAATTTTTTAATACATATTTCACATCAGTGTAAATAGTTTGTTTACGAAAGCGTGTTACCGCTTGTATTTGAGTGTATAATTTTATTTTTACGCATGACTGTTTATTTTACGGTTCACGCATCACAGTTTCAAGCACGATGGTTGATGGCGTTGACAGAGTAAACACAGATCATTAACTCCGTGTCTTACAGCGCTGTTAGTGGCCAGTACGGAACTAGTGATAGCGGAGTGCAGGTTTGTCAAGAAACGTGCAGTGAACAACTATGGTGTTTATTATAGACAGTGTTTAGGTGCTCATGTCACTGACATATGCAACATCACATGTTTACGGTTACCGCACACTAGCCACTAAACTTGCTACTATCCGACAACCGCTAACACAGCTGCATGCTTGTATACACGTGTCAGGTGAATTTATGTTTCCTACCTTGTCCAAATTATTTATACACCTAGAGAAATACTACCGACCGTAAGGAACGCTTATTAAATATGAACACAATCTTGCACCTTTGTCCAAATATAACTACACCCCTGCACTACATTGTTATATGCATATATTTTTATCTACTAATGACCGTTTACAAAGAGAACTTCTATTTAAATAATACCTTATCAAAACATAATTATATCGTACATAATATATGCAGTGTTATTATAGGAGTACTTACATCAAACATTACCTTGACATAATTCATTAAAAGTATTACATTTCAGTTACACACAGTAATTAATGTATGAAAAAACAGAAAAACAACGTAACTTCATCGATTTATTGAATAATTTTTTTTCTATGAATAGTTTAAAATAATCACATTAGAAACTAGTAGACTAATGAATAAAACAAGTATTTTAGAACATTATTATAGTATGATTATATATTCTCAATAATGAAATAACTTTCGTCTAACTAAAAACATTACTTGCATATTATTTTCTGAAACATTTGGTAATTGTATACAGGTATATATTTTATGCTCGGATACGGACTCACCCATAAATAATTATATTATTTCAGAATGAAATTTATTAATTTAGGTATAAACTACACATATTTACAATCATATTTACCATACAATATCAAATTTCCCACAAAACGGCGTATTTGAATATAGCCAGTAGTTTCGTGACCCTTTGCTTTCTCCCATTAGACCAACATCAAAATTACCCTTAATGGCCTAAGGTTACGAATGGATATTTCACAGGTCTAACCTCTAGGAACTTTGAACGCGATGAAATAAACAAACACACATACATACATACATTTAATTCAAAACATACCGACCTAAAACCATATTACAACACATGTTTCAAATACCATCAAAGCGAATTTTTCTTATTTACATGAAATTCATTGACAGATGCTTTCATTATTAGCTCTTGAATGTTCATTAATAAATATACACATATGTATATTTAACCCAGCCATACAAATGTTTTATATAAACAATATATACTTTACATTCAGTTATAGACAGAAACAATTTTAAAACTCACTGCTGAAGATAAAAACGTAGTCGTATTTTCTGTACTACTAATGAATTATCATTATAGATTGCAGTATGCTGCATATGATACACTAAAGTTTCCAAACTAGCCTAGTTAGTGAACAAGTTTTCAGTAGAATTTTCTAAATAGCTTTCTATAGCTACAAATATTATAAAGAAACTTGCATTTCTTTTGAATATATCATGCCATTAGCTAATGTGATTTTATATTTAACATTTTGAATTTACTATACACAGATACCGATTTGAAATCTAGTTAATGTAATAGCCAAATATAAGTAGTAATTCGTATTAATTCTATCGACAAAACAGACTTGTTTACATTCGGAGGTGATACACTGATATCAGTGGAATCAACACAAGTGAATGTAGGTAAAAGTAAGTAAGTAATAAGTCTCGTAATTCGTATCATGCATTTGAAACGTTAGGCGCCGCACGCAACGTGAGTTACAAACAAAGTCCATTTTATGCTGAAGCCAAGCCTCAGGGGAGTCAGAAATGTGGAAACACTAGCAACCTTACTCACTATTCTTCCCCCTGTAGCTAGTAGGTTCATTTGAGATTTCGTGTGATACAGCTTAAACAGACAAGCCAGAGATCTTACTGATAACAGACGGATCTATTTCACCGTGATTAACTCAAGTTGCCCGTCCACCAGCAATCAGAATTTGCTAATAATTAATGGTCCGACAAGAAAAAACTAACTTCTTGTCTATTTTGATTGTTTCCAAGAAATATTTAAAAAAGCAAACAGTCAATTAGTTTACATTATACAAAAATAGAAATAATGATTTAGTGATAATGTATTGCCAAATGGCATAATATTTTAAAAGAGTTCAAAAATATAGTCACAATTTTCAAATGGATACATTGCGTTTAGAATATTTAATTGATCATGCGCTTTGAAAAACCTACTTGAAAGAGTAACCATGCAGCACGCAGAAAGATCTGAAACGTAAAATGTGAAATAAATTTTAATTAAACATAAATATTCTTTCATTACATTAATACAGCCAACATATTTTTAAGCTAACATTTTAATGAAGTCCTTCATTAAAACTTTTTAAACAACCGTTAATTAAATATACATTATCTAATGAACTCGTATATATGAGTATTTGTTGCAAAATATTATTGTATACTATTTATTATTATTATTTTCATAATTATTTACTCTTTATGTATGTAAAGTATTAGTTAATTAACCGTATACAAATACTAAAACTGAATCAATAATAATTAAATTTCATTTAGTTTTGTTACTATATGATACAAGTTAAAACTATAATAAATCACTTGTATGATTCTGATAGCTGAAAGATTACAAAAACACATCTACTGTTTCTTGCTCATGGATAATGTTAGTCTGAATGGGAGCACAAAGAATATTCTCCACTGTGTAACATCCTATCATTCAAAATTCCACTTTCTGACTTTTATCGACCTTTCCACTTTACATTTTTTGCCCTTTTTATATACTTCTGCACTTTATGACACGTCTAAAATCTGAACAAAACACTGAGTTTCGTAGATATTTTCGTACCAGTAAAAAAAAGTGATCCCTCAAATTTAGGTCGAATAAATATTGTGTAGGTAGGGACTATTAAAAATGATTTTACAACCATCCTTTAACATTAATATCCATAATAAAAATCTTTAAATATATTTTATGGTGAACATTAATCGAATCAGCCATAAATTTATGTGAAGGTTGTACAACGATGTTCATATAGATACATGTATTGGAATACGTTAGCTATATAGTAATTATATATAATGTTACCCATAGAGTACCTTCTCAAACTGAACCTGAACCAACAACACGGCTACTAGTCCGAATGACTTCTGTTTTGTCAAGTTAGCAATTCCGACTATATCTACAGGCAGATAATGTACCTGGTTTCGGACGGGGACATTAAAGTTTAACTGTAAATTTATACAGTAGTAGTAGCTGTAGTAACAGCTACATATTACTACATACATACATACATATTCCGCTGTGATTTTCTGCTCCATCACCGAACTAGAGTTACGACTGCTTCGTGAGACCGTAATCGAGTTAGTTTTATAGCATTTTTACGCAAACGAGCCACGACATATTACCTAAACGATTACAGAAAATACGACGTATGTAATACAAGTTATTTCAGTTCCTCATACAGAAGATGCTTGAACGTAAATCAACATTTGTACATATGCATTTACAAAAGATATTTTTCATATAGCAACATTTATATTTCATTTGGATTAGTCAACATATTATTTTAGATTTAGTTTACCTTACTTATAAGGTCAATTTATTTAACTAGATAGTTCACAGATATATATTTTGCTTCGTAATCTTGTTATGTAAATTACGATTTTTCCATATTTTCCATTTCTTCAAAACAACAAGATACAAAACACAGGTTTTGCTTCGATGAAACGTAAAGAATATTTTATTTATAAATAAAATTGTGAGGAACAATTTTAGTGAGAGCTAATCACTTTAGCTTGCTTTTCTTGGATACACCTGGCCGAATCGATTGAGCTATAAAATGAATGGTCACGAGATACGAAGGTAGTGCACGAGCAGAGCTACTTTGCTACAAATGTATCCAGTAAAATTTTACGCACTTCCGCAATATACTTCCATGTACCCTTGATATTTGCTGTATGTAACGAATTTTATTTTAGTTTTAGTACTAAGTATATTTTTGGAACAGGGTACATGTCTCGATTTATTTTTCAAAATATTTCCACAAAAAAAGGGAATAAAATATGCAGTTCGCAGTCGTACAGTAGTATTTTTAATTAACTGATTCGGGAATTTATGTTTATTACAAATTTTAATTGTTCACAAAGTTAACATGGCTGTACGGCTATATTGAAGAAGGTACGTGCGCTAAAAAATCTAAATATTCCTACATGCCGCAATGTTAGAGTCTAACTATTCCTTTCATCTTCCTGGGTATTTCGTTTTGAATGACGTCATACACGTACAGTATTGATAATACATTGACAATGTTGTTGAGTTTCTCTCAGCAACTGATGAAATGGCAGCCAAATAGGATTTATTTCAGTTCATATGTTCAATACGTCGATTCTCCGATGTTCGAAAAACATCATTCCATCCAATCTTTTACCAAGCAAGCATCACTGCGTGATAAAATTTGCGGAAATTTCATGAACGTTACACGTTATATTTCCTCGCCGTAATTCTTTTTCACGTTTCGCTATTTTTTAAAATTTCATATTGAATTTCTATCCTATTCACTAGCGCTAAATGCCTGTTGTATTAGTATTTATATTTGTAAGCGTACAACTATAGAAATACACGAGCTATAATGGCAGCGTATAAAACAAGAACAACATGAACTAAACCTTGGAACAAAATTTCATTTAGTACATTCTAAAAATAAATATTTATATTTTAAAACACTTACGGTACTATTATGAATATCTTTTTACAAAATTTCAGTTTCAGTTTACCGTATTTATCCTTGATCAAATATGTTCTTGTGGGATATTAACATGTACAGTATTAAAATTGTAGTTACTATGGGTAAAAATACTTATAACATCAGCAAATTCTTCTGCATAAATAACAATGTAATATTGAAATATGGACGTATAATATAATAAAAATAAAATAAATTTCAAATCGTTCCGTTTCATTAATACCTTACGCCTTAAGAATTAATTTAATATTTTTAACCCAACAAATTTTATCCATCTTTTAGACTCCATCATGAATAAATGTCTAAAAAAGCTTCTGTAGAATATCAACAAACACTACAAGTAGAACTAAAATAGTTATCTCTAGACACGAAATCCATATCGCGATGTGGGAATGCGTTGTCGAATATCAAACGGTTATAAATATTTGATGTGAACCTCGATTTATACCCGCAAAAACAGATCTCTTGCATCAATCTGATATCGAGGAGACAAAAGATCTAACCGCAATAACAATGAATCCGGTGCAAAATTGAAGTAAAACTTATTAATCGTGACTTAGTGAATATTTCATGACCTCGTCGCCATTACTTTATGTGCCAGCTCCCGTCGGTAAGATACACGCATGATGGTTTTGCTTATCTGCTACCGCCCTCGCACATAAATCTAAAAAGGAATAGCTAGAAACGTGTTTTACCCTGATACAAATGTGCACTTGGAAAGGTACATCACATAACCTGGGCCATAATTTATGAACAGCATGTTTCCTGCAAAGAAAATACACAGCACCTTACTCTTATATATGTTATCTATAATTAATGATAATTGAATACAAGTCACACTGGAGTATACAAACAATAATTCATACGCATGTGCATTCAAATATATTGCCACATATATACCAATGGACCTATGACAAAACTACATTTAATACTAACACATTTTATGCAAAAATTCATTATTTTAATAATTAAATTGTCAATATATTTATTCAGGTATATTTATTATTCAATGCATAAACCATGTATACCTATAATAAAGTGTATTTATATACTATAAATTTAAGCGTACATATATACATTATTTGAAAA
>JAGJTL010000039.1:3753495-3770282 GCA_022063505.1 Calosoma granatense
CTGGATTTTATATTTACACACGTATAAATGAGAAGTTTATAAACAAATATAGGGAAAGTAAATGAATTTTTAACACCGCTACCAACCTAATTGTAGTAAAAGGAAATTAAAACTCGTAAAATTCAGTACTAATAAAAGTTTTACAGTCGGTTGAATTACGGTGACCGGATTCTCGAGCTGTCATAAGCAAGGACTTATATAAGTCATAAAACACAGATCAAGCATTCAGCACCGGAAACAAAGTTAGTGATGTGCAATGTAAGGTATCATATCTTATCTTAGCTCCTTACCAGTATTCGAATTAAAACTGTAATTCTACAATTTGATCATTCTGTTCTATTAATAAATATGTATCTATCTATTCATAATTGTGTTGGCATTCATGATTATAATGATATGTAATTTCAGTAAAGTGTATATAATATATATTTCAGAACACATGACGTATATATTATCCTCCGTACAGTCAACTAGTATCTGTCAACAAAATTATTCTAATGGAATATTTTACTAATAGCAGTGTATTCCGCAAACATATCTACTTATATTGACGAAATATTCCATACTTAATTCATATAGCGTTAGATATTTTGAATAAATATGGTAATATAGCAACAAAATAAATGTACAAATGGAGTCCATGATATGTGGGTTGTAATGGAAATACATGTATATTTTATTTTTATATTGGAGTCTTCATTATTTTCTCTCTATTTAAAACTATACGACATTTTCTTTTCTGGTTTGGAATTGGCAAGTGCGGTCGTCTTTAATTAGGGATAGCTGGTTCTGTAGGGAAATCGTCAGACTCAATGAATTGGTTTCTCGTTTCTATAGATGCTTTACACAAATAGTATAGTCCACGAGGCCTCATTCACAGTACCCTGTACTACACTGATGGAAACAAGAGTAAAACGTAAAAGGAAAAACATTTTCTCAGATACGTTGCAGCAGAAGATTTCTTTACGAGACGACGAGTAAAAGCGGCAATTACAAGTATTCAGTTTTTATTTATTCCACCTCCACTAGTTTGCTTTGAACATTAGCTGTTCGAGATGCGTCGCTCGCCGAGAGTTCTGGACAAATGTGCCATATCCCTGCCGCTAAGTTGCGTCGTTGCCAGCTAGTGCCTAAGGCCACCAAGGAACTTGGTGAGTAATTAAGAAGGATAGGGCGTCAAGCATAAATCTCAGAAACAGAACGGGCGCATTCATTATTTCATCTCGGGTTGTTAGGCTCATTCTTTTCTCGCTTTCATGCTTGAGTTGCCACCGGCCGGAATGTACTCCTATCTATGTAATTAATGCTCTATTTAGACGTTCGCCCCAGAAAAAAGGCCGCACTTCTGAGAATGAAAAATTGACCCGCAAATAATGTTATAATTTACGTTCCGTTGGTTATTCACTTCAGATGTATTTTTAATTTTGTTTGTCTTGTCCTGTCCTGTCGGTCTTTTGTTCCTCAAAATGAAGATTTTTTTGTTTGTGACAAGTTTATATGAAAAGAGACCCTCGCTAATAAAAATAAAGTGACGGGTTTAGTCGAGTAAACTGTTTCGCGCTTTAAGTAGTGGCTCTTTATTTTGGACTCGTCAGGAGTTTTACTACTAGGCCTTAGATAAATTATACATGAAGCAATAAATTATAAGTACTTTACTTCTGGAAAGGCAGATTAAGTAGGCCTAAGCTACTGAGAAAATATCGTTCTATTAACAATAAATTTAACTAACATTTCCTAGAATCCTACCCTTGAAATTCTCCATGCATACAAAAAACAAAAACATTTAATGCCTGTCTTATATAGATGTTATACATACATATTTATTTAACTTTATCTTACCGAAGAATACAATATTGAATATATTTATAATACACGATTGAGGAAGTTTAACACATTCGTACATTTGTGAGTAAAACGTACAACATGTATCACTTTACGAGTACTAGCGTAGAGCTATGGATATTAGACCCCAGGTGAGTAACTAGCATGTCTGCACTCTGTTACACGAAGAGGTATTTGCCATGTTCTTATTATGGTGCATAAAATTTTATTACTCTTACAAACACATTTCATGTTTATGTAATTCCACAAGTACACACAAACTGGTACAGACACAGTAATGTTTTACAAATTATATCTGACGTCTGACTATGTATTAAACACATGGAACAATCATCTCTTCAAATGAAACTCAAATCATTTGATATACAAGAATTATTTGTACACTACATCTATTTAACTAAATATTCCGTTGCCTACACAGATATATAGATTCTCCATTATTAATTTGCAATATACTAAAGTATATTTATGAGCAAATATCTAATTTAATTATCAAGCAGTTAGTTGAAGTAAATGTTGATGAAAATGCTCAATAATAATGGATAGTACGACTGCATGCGCTAAGCCAGCAACAAATTGCTAAACTAATTTATTTTTTGCTGAAGTAAATAAACTGGCAACTCGAAACACGATATAGTAAAATTGAGTGCAGTGCCTGCACGGTGCGCGAGTGATTACATTTCTTCTTCGAAAGTTGAATGTTTGATGCGAGTTTGTTCATCTTGTTCCGGAATGTAATTTTATTCCGACTGGAAAAGGTTATCTGTTAGAAGTAAATAATGGAATAGTCGGATAACGTGTGTAGGAGTTTCTTCGAACCGATACCATTATTCGATTAAATTAAAAATGAACTTTTGCAGAAAAGTTTTTAAAAGACTGCCAACTTGAAATCGTTTGTTCAACATCACGACATACGTACAATTTACTTTTTATACTTTGATACAAATGCAATCATGCACAATTTGATTTAAATTGATGATATTTTAATATAAAACTTTCCATGCATGAATGAACTTAATAAACCTTTCCACAAATAGTCTCCTAGAGATATATCACAAGCAGTAATTAAACAGAATCAAATACAGTATATATGTAAAAAATAATGTATTTTATTTTTGTTACGAACACATAAATGTACCAATAAAAATATAAACATTATAAGGAATGACATATATTATGTACTTCAAGTTTTTATTATAACTATTTTAGATTTATAAACATTTAATAAAATTGAATTTCTTTCCGTATTTCATAAGCAGCGTTTTCATTTATCAGATTTCTTATCCATAAATTAACATGATGTTAAAAATAGTTACAGTTCAGTTTATATTAATAGACTTGCTGCTTGACATGTAATATAGTGGTTTAAATTCTGCACTGGAACTTTTTCAATAAGTGAAATGCATTTTAAATATTACTTGAAGAAATACCTGGCTTGCGTGCCAGCATTTTGAAACTTCGAGTAGGAAATAGAAGTTCATATTTTAATGCATATTTTAATTGCCATCTCAACCATTTCATTTAGATGAATAATATTACAGAAAATTTCCATTACACATGATTTTAATTTAGATAAAAACTTACAATTTGTAACTATTGTAAACTCATAACTTACTTTATCATCAACTTTTACAATTGTATATTAGTCTTATTCCACTAATCGTTAAATAGAGCATGTTCTTTCTATGTAATATAAGCGAACTGAACTAACACGAATAACCTACATTGAAATATGTATGACGACTATTGTCAATGACATATTTATGCAATATATATGATCCATGTTCATAGTGAAACTACTGACTATTATTTTTTGCTGGAGATATTGTTGAAACCTGTTCATTTCGAATTTAATTGGTACAATTTCATTAAGCTATTTTTGAGCACAATTTCATTGTCAGTTAATGTGTAACGAATAATATTGAATATTGCCAATGTGTGAGTATCCTGTCCGTTTCATGTTATCATTCACGGTTCACTGCAACAATTCATACAATTGATCGCCGTGAATAACCTACATAAATGCTGTAAATTTCCGTTTTTGTGTGTAATTTTACATTTCCCAAAAGTTAAAAACTAATAAATATCGGTTGTATACTCTATAATATTTTCTGTATTATACAAAGTAACATATCAAATATTATAAAAAATACTTGTAATAATTCAAGTTAAAAGTTGTACAATTATTATTTCTCATCATTTCTAATTATATATGTTAAGTACGGGGAACTAAACAAAAAATAGCAAATATAAGTGTTGATTTGTCACGATCACGAACTGTTTTAAATCAACTGGATATTATAAAAGATGAATGGCAGTTTGTTATAAATTTTACAGGATGCAGCCTGAAACATATATCCATTGTGAGGCATTGTGATTCCGGTTGCGATACTGAAACGTCCAAGTACCTCCGGCCGACCTGTAGCAGGATGATACTCGACCGAACTCGCGAACAGACGCGGACAAAAGCATTGCCTTCAAGCGCAGAAGAGCCAACTTCAATCCGACGCCATCTCCAATCCAACGCCATCTCCCGTACAGTTTTCATACAAAAATGAACTCATATCACGTACATTCACCATTACGCTATATTATTCCAACAGACATGCACGTACGCACAATAATCTTGAATTAATGTATTACAAACATTAGATTCAATAATTCTATAGATACATTTGCAATTTACACCAAAGATTCTTTCGTCATTAATGTTTCATGTTAAATATATATTTTTTACCATGTACTAGAACATAGTTGTTAATCTAGCAAAATAAATTTAAATATTTGCCGGTGTCAACACAAACCACTGACTTGAATGGCATTTTTTATCACGTTTTGCGCCGCAGATAAAATATTCTGTAAAGTTTTTTTACACGTTTCTGTCTGCTATCGCTCGAGTTATTGTTGCTTGTTACCATTTTTTATTGCATAAAGAAATACAGTGTTTAGAAGTTCGGTCGGAAATTCTGCGTGAGAAGAAACGTAGTAGAAAGCGCCCCTAGCTTTAAGCAAACAAACCGTAACAGAAATACCACTTGAAGAAAGTTTTTAAGTCGAAAAGTTGAGAACTAATGAGCTCGGTACCTCGTCGACATAGTACAATACAACACAGAAACATGTTCATCAGAAAGTGCAACTACACCTTTTATTTCACGATATGATTTCATTAGAAAATATTGTTCTTACTCGACTAAAAAAGTTTTCGCTATTTATTATACTTGCACATTCATCTTTCAGTTCTCTTTCAATTGTACAGTATAATAGAAATAATAGAAACATTATTTGTTTTGTTTTTTTCAAATCAAGTAAAGTAATCAACATTTCTCGTATAATATTAATGTTAAAAAGAACTGTATAACAGAACCAACCAATAAATAACTAATTAAAGTACATGGTTATTTTTACAATGTCCAGTTATATATTTGCATGTGCACTTGTATGGATGAAATAGTACGGTGCATATAGGAGCTACACATCTATTATCATTTATATATTTATCACATATCATTTAAACATGAATCAGCAAGCTGCGCTGTACAACGGAATGTGATCAAATATTCATATGAAAATGACACGGGTGTAGGATGTCATGCTGTCAGTCATTATTAACTATCATCGTCAACCAGAAACTACTATTAATTCGGTTGCGGCAGTGCACGTGTGAAAAGGTTTACATGCACCACTTAAATTACACATATATTCAGTTATTGATTCACAGAGCTATCCGTTACATGTGATGTAGTCTAGATAACGGCTGCAACACTGTGTCCCCAGGCCGCATCATGCGGTTTTGCTCCGCTAATTACAAGTTTGTGTACGCTCTGTATATATTATGGTTGCACGGTGTACTTACTCGCGACTAGCAATAACTAACTATTGCATACAGTGCACTGTCTACCTATCTCTATATATTTAACATCAGCCTTCGTCTCTATTATTTATTTGAACCGTGTTAAAACATGTTTGTTTACAAATGTTGTTCCATACACTTTGAAAAACATACAAATAATTGTTATTATAATCCTTGTGTTGAGTATACTTCTATAGTAAAAAGAAAAATATACAACATCAGTAAAAACTATTCGCAATATGTGCAATAAAAATTCTTCAGTAATCATCGGTAACATTTGAAATTTCTGAAATATACAATAAATTATGTTTAATTCAAAGGTTTTCCTTTGGTGATAAAATTACTTTGGCTAAAAATACAGTTCATTTAGTAATTTTGGTCAATCAGGTATTAAACTAAATAAAAAAACCATTATAGCAGAATATTGTAGAAAATTTCCTGGAGATCCATCGAAATGTAGTTGCACATTTCTCTTATTTGAAGTGTCTAGTGAACAGCAGTTCTCACTTGAACCCGTTCCAAAGACATAATTAACACTAGTATAAAAAAATTGACAGCTACAAATGATACACGTAGTTCCGTCGACTCTACCCTCGCAGTCCTGGTCTAGCACAGTCTACTGAGATCGGTCAGTGTATGGTCACGTGGTATGCCGTGTGTTGGCAATTTTCCCTCGTCACTTCCGTTTAACGTTGGTGGTAATTAAGTGCTGCTTCCGTCCGCAAGTGTTATCTTCACGCGAGAAGATACATATCGGCAGCGTGCAACCGTCAGCTCTTTTACAGAGAGACCACACACACACACACATACACACATACTTCGGTAGTATTCGGTTACACTCGTTCCAACAACCTACCACCAACCAGTCTGTTCACCCTCCATCGAAAGAAATGCAGGATCATTAACCGGATTCGTCAAGGAGGCAAATAATTTATTGCCTACCACCGAGTGATCTATGTATGTTCTTGCGTTTACAAAATTAAATATACATTTCAAATTGGTTTTTTTTCACTGATGCAATTGCATTCCGTAGACAGATCAAAACAATGTAGTATTCACTGGTACTACCGTGTATGTACATTTATGTGAATAAATAAAAGCAGAATTGAATAATATATTGATTCGTATTCGTTAGATCGCCAGTGATAATATATTGACTTTTGGCGAATTAAACAGATCGCCCGAAACAATATCAATTAGTCTATCAGTCCGTGATAAGTTACCTAGAACACTGAAGCGTAAACTAAATTGGTCTAGACCAATTCCGATCAATTAATTTAAAAAAATAACATTACAAAAACGAACATTCACTGTCGGATTTTACAAACTGTATTAAATGTTTATTTTATTTTCCAAACTAGTTTTAACAAATGTAAATTATATTCATATAATGTTTAATTTATTTTTAGTATGTAACAAAACATACGTACATATATCAACACATTAGCTGGCTTTGCATTACTGTTTGAAATCATATACTCCTATATCGTATAACTATAACTTTGAAACTTGACCCATGTGTTTTCACCACAAACAGAACAGACTTGAAAGAACCTGCTGTTCGATTTCCGTTTATGACGAACACATCGCTAGAGTGTGTGAGCATATGGATAAGGGTCTAATTTATGACATCAAAGCAAATCGGTGAGTTACCGACGTTTGCTGACGTTGATTCCCGAAACATCACATAAAGTACGATGTAACCACGGAGATAAGACACGTTTTCGCTTTTATTCGTATCTTGTTGCTTCTTCCTGTTCCACATGTTAAATAAGTATTCGCTTAATACTTCTTCTAACACTTGCCCTTACTACAATACTTGTTACACTTGTGTTCGTTGATTTTCTATAAAACTGGAACGCGGATAGTTGATAGAAACTTGGCACGACACTCATTCTGTAGAAAACGTTTAATCCAGAAAATAGAAGAGTAGGACGATAATTTACTTGACTTTCAGTTATGTAGGTGAAATAAACTAGAACTCATGTCTTGTAAATTAACGGAGGAAGTAATTACAGAACTAAACATTAATTTTGATGAAAACTACAAAAAGACATCATTTTTTCTACTCTATTTCATGAACTAGGTAATTGTTATACTGACAAATGAAAGCAATATGTAAGAAAACGTATACGGATACATTCTACGTCACAATAATTTAATTAATAAGTAAACAACATACCAACAACACAGAACTGTGTTTTATTCTTTGTTATTTGAAGTGTCACATGTGTTAATTTTAATATTTACTCATATAAATTGATACATATTTGTATTATTTAATTACTCAAGCGTCTACTAATTTCCACAATTATGTCAATAAATGATAATGTTTCTGTAAATTAAAAAATTCCCATATTTGTGTATTATATACATTTAGCAAATTTTATATGAACTACAAACGTACAAATGTATCCTATTGCAAGAGAAATATATTTAATTTTAACAAATGAGAACATGAAATGAACACGGTTAATTTGTAAATTTTGGTAATTGATTCTGGGAATACTTGACATTTTAACTCGATTAGAAGGTACGTGCGAATTGATATTAACGCGCATAATATTATTTTCTAGTTGAAGTGAATAATTCACATGCTAGATGAAACCCATGTCGCATTTGAATCTTAAATCTCACCGACGGTAATATAATTCCAGAACGTATCACCGTTCCTATTGTTAGTTCACTTTCGGATTATCCAGAAATCCTCATCATCATTAATTTTAATAGGACGTTGCGGATCAAAACTTTAAATGAATTATGACTCGACGTGCTTAGTTGGATATGAAACACTGAATAATCACATATGTACCTAATCGATAGATAAGTTTCTAATTCAAGTATGCGGTGATATTCATTATTCATCTCCTGTCACATCGAACTCTTCTTAAAGAACTTACGTCAAAGGCAGAGATTAATTGTGCTGTTCAATAATGATTGTTTTATACATTTTCTTCATTAGTAAATCAGGTCAGTTGTAATCTTTAAAATTAAATTTTTTTTGTGTGTGACTGATTATAATTCAATAATCTCGATAGAAACGCCAACACAAAAAAAAACAAATCGTTATAAAATAAATTTAATAAATTGATATGTATAAATATTTACATTTATATAAAAAATTGCGAACTATGTAATTGAAAATAACAAAAACATAAAAATTCATATAATTTTTTGCGTAATTCAGTAATACAAAATATACTAATTTTACCAGATTTTTTTTTGTGTCTGTTGGAAAAAAATTTAACGGTAAATATTTATTACAACCCTTTTGATGATACTGATATAAGCAACTTTTGATAAATGTTCATAGTATAAATTACTCAAAAATAACAAAATATGGGTAAAAATATTTCATATTTTATCAGAAACAGTAGAACTGGTTTCAAGAATATCCGTGGTGGAATGTAATAGGGAAACCGTTATTATTATGGAATAAATATGATCCAATATGAAGGCACAGGACTAGTCTCATTTGCATGAAGTAATACGAATGAACCCGAGTGTATATGACTCATGCGTAGGGCTTTAACGTATAATTCTCTTGGGGAATTGCATTGCAAGTGTAATTTATCTTTATCAATGCATAGAATACAATTTACTTTTGTAAATCTTAATTTGATAATAAATTAACAATCTAAACTTGAAATATTAGAATTTTAGATAAATGTTTTTTGCATAAGCAAGCAGTGATTGTTTAATTCAAAATTTATATCCAGAATTTCAGTATTGTGTTCAGAAAATGTACATGTACGAAGAGAGATAAAATTTCTGTATATTACAAATTGTCCGATATCTATACATGCGGATACGTTCGATCGATCCTAAAACCAATTTACTTTGCTCTGGGTCAGAGTTTTGTACTGTTTGAACTAAGTCAGACATCAAGATTATTGATTGCACAATCTGTTAGAACTTTGGCCTTTGATAAACCCACAGCAAAATAAAAAGGAAGAAATAATATCACGTACAACAGAATGTTTGTAATCTCACAGTTATATTGAAATATCTCTATTAGAAATGCCGGTAATTATGTGAGCTACAAATGAGTGTCAGTATATATGAGTTATTACGTGAAACAAGTCAGCAATGCGAGATATTTTTGCGATGTCATTTCTTGATTATGCATGTCCTAATTAATGCCACGAGTGGACAAATATTTCAATGTCATGTTGGAATATATGTTAGCTGTCGCATTTCGGTATATTTGTGTACTTTTATAAATTTAAATATAACATTTAATTACCATTAATTCAGCATAATGATTGATTTACATGTGAATAAAATATTTAAAATGTATTGTGAATAGGATTTAATATATTGAACATTTGGTTCGTAAAGCTGGTTGGAAGCTAAATATAAATACAAAACAATAAATTTGCGATAAATCTCATTTCTGACATAAAGCAGGCGGAACTTCAAGCACCGCCGAAGTCAGTCCAGCTAGACAACCCCTGTGTGTCATATATCAAATGCAAGACAACCGCACATGGAACAGTGTCAAGAGCAAAGCTGAAATCTGATAGTCGTAGGGCAGAGCTCAGGGAATTAGGCGCTCCACAATACGAACTATTCCAAGTTTCATAGTCACACAAATAGTGAACGGAGCAGGGTGCGGGCATAGTACATAGTGTGTCTATGTGCGGTTTTCGATAACACCATGTTTGCGGACGTTTTATAACTACATGACCTGAGTACACACACACAGAGAAGCAAATGGACACCCCTCTCTATAGGCCTAAAATGCATAACAAATTGTCAAATACGTTCATTTGAATTTTAACAAGGGGGCTACAAGAAATGAAATATGTTCCCTATAATCACTTAGCTTATAAGATGAGGGTTATACATATTTAGAAGGGAAAAGTTACACGTGTTCCTACATAAATTAGCATATTCGATAACTAGGGTTTCATTGACACCTGTCATCGACAAAATATATTCTCAACCGAAAACTATAACGTGACATTTAGCTAATATTGTGAAGAATCCATAAATATTTACAAGACAAACTGGAGGATTATAACATATAATTTAGATTCCAAAAATAATATTTTATTACAGTTTTTCTTTAATATTTTTAAAACTTTTTGCGTACTCAGCGTTTCCTCATTTTACTCAATAAATCGATAACTGACTATTCCATTGCTTTATTACCTAATAAATTGTTTTACATTCAGCTTTCTATATTCGATTTACTATTAATCAGCTTAACCATAAATAAGATATACAAATGAGAAAAATAAAAACGTTATTTGACATATCAAAATGTAAAAAAATATATATCTTCCTTATCTAGATATATGTCACAATTTGAAAGCTATTTGCTATAGAAAATCTGAAGAATACTGATAAAATGTAATTGCTAAATATTTCAAATATTTCGGATATATTCCGGTTCTAATTTTCAAAGTACACATTCCGGGATTATTGAACGATGGCTGTGTATGTACATATTGAATCCTTGCATATATTTTCCAATTATACAGTGCAAATTTTATTACAGAAATAAAGTAAACCCAACAATACAGTATTCGAACAATGAACATTTTTAATCTGGTGAAGCTAGCCATTTTTCTAAAACCGACAAACAAAATCAGTGGTTTACATTGTATATTTACCATTTGTTAACAACTACTTTCATTGAATACATACAAAATGTACTACAAAACCATTTCTATCATTTGTGTACGCATTCGAATTCAATATTTTATTTTGTTTTAATTGGAATGGATGTGATTTATAAAATAGTGTTCCCTATGTGAAGGACTTGCTGTAAATCCGCTTTACTATGCTTTTACTCATGGTAAATTCAGAATATAGCCAATATTTTATTGATTGATCAGAGTATTTGGCATTTTCATATCTCACGTTACAATATATCATGTTTTACAACGTAGCTAAATAATTCTGTATATTTGCCTGGTAAAATTTTTCAGTTACAAAAGAGAAGTGCACGTACTACATATATTAAAGTTCTTATCATTTCTGTTAAAATATAATTTTATGATATTTTCGCACAGTATATACAAATGGCAGAAAAGCATTCCGATGCATGCAGCCGGGCGTCTGGACGACGCAATAAAGCGTTCACGAATGCCCGACTGTTTTCTAGATTGCATTATTAAATCTGGAACCGACAGCCACCTTCGGATGCTAGTCTCGTACGCTCTTCATTATAGTCGCGTCTGTTCGAGAAATTCGTGAAATGAATAATTGTTCTACGCTATTTTCAACCATTTACGCTCACTTCATAACGACAGATTGGAAACTTACGTACAAATTATTCGATATTAACATTAGATAATCTATATGGAAATCAAGTATAAAATCTCACATATTTCATACTGCATCTAGTCAGTTTGCATTATTGCATACAGTCTTTCATATTTTTCCCTTATCACATATGAATATTAATGTCGGTTATGTATAAACTTGATTCGCATAAATAGTTCATCTTCTTGTGATGAGTAACGTCATTGTTCATCTACGCTTTTAGCGGTTGTGGAACGTGATTATATTCTGCATACAGGAAACTCATAAAGATAGATAGCTTTAATCTTTCCAAACTCACTCTTTGGCATTTATTAGCTAAATGAATTTTAGTTCATTCGAGATACCGCGACTGCGTTATGAAACATAATTACAGACTTTATGAAACTTTATGAAAATCGATATTTACGTGAACTAAAAATACTTTCGTAGATTAATTCTTGAGTATCATATTAGTGTTTATAATCTCAGTAGAATGAGCGGTATTTAATTGATGATTATTTCATAATTGAAATCGCATTAATTTCTGTTAATTTTATATTATAAATAATATTTATTTCAATTATGAAGATATTGAAGTTGTGGTAAATAAACATTTTCAATATACTCTGTAGAGAGTTGGAAAGTGTTTAACTAGTAGTAAATAATAATTTATTAATAATGTACTTGCTGACTGTCATGATGTCAAAAAGCCATCATGTAAAACGGATGAGTTAGACAGCAAAGGGTTGGTTTTTAACGAAACATGCTTTATTGATAAAGACAGAGGCATAGTGCAGGGGTGAGTCAACGGTCCATGTTACTTGTCAGTTTTGTCACGTGCTATCTCTTGTATGGTGTGTGTACGGTGGCATATAGTGAGTGCCACGAATCTCCTGCAATACGACCGATATTGAAATACCAAAGTGTTGTTCAGACGGTATAAATATCACTCAATTGTTTCCTGCTGCTTTCAATTTACATGGAAAAGGAGGAATGGAAAAAGAGGGCGCGCAAACACAAGTAGAATGTGAGAAAATATAACGTACTAATACACTTAATGCAAAGAAAATACGCCAAACAATATCTTATCGGATTTTCAAAAGAGCGTAAAATTACTTCTAATGGATGCTTGTCTAAATAAACATTAATAATCCATACAATAAGTACGAATGCAAGTAGGTACGTTGTAGTGGATTGTGGGTGATTTGAAAATAGGTACTAGCGAATGGAAATAATAGTGTGTAAAAGATTAATAAGAACTGTTGTCAATTCTGACATTTGTCGACTGTCATTTAGAATTTATATTACAAAGTCTCACGCATATACCCCGCTGGTTAAGTACACCTTGCATGTAATATACCATTTGCAAGCACGCCGAATGCAGACTGCTCAACATAAATAAACACCCTTCCCATTATTCATATTTAAACACAGAAATTAATATCTTGTAAATAGCACACACTATAGTGCTGCATTGTTGGTTTCAAGAGCATTGAATTAATTAAGGTGACTAGATAATTCGCTCGGATAACGGGCCGGGGCGTGGCTTCGCACAGAACTACTAGTGAAGTTTACGGCAGTTTAGCAAGCAGCCCAAGAAGCAAAGCGCCAACTCCAAGCTCACATAGCTGTTCGTACATCGGAAGCTAAAGCAATCTTGGCTTATGTTTGATTAAGACACCCGATGAGCACGCGGGTTTCAGCCGACGCTAGTTCTGTTTACTCAATTGCCAGGAACTATATCTGCGGTTTCACTTAAATGCATTATGCACGCCGTAATCCAGCTAGCGCTGAAAGAATAGCGAACGTTTTCTTGTACTGTTGTTTGTTCAACGAGAAGCTACAACAGCAACTTGGATGCTTTTGTTTACACATCGAAAGTGCTTCTCTTGTTTCACAGTTCGCGCTTTTGTTGTTCTTTCCGTGTTCTACTAAGTACAGTTAATTCTTGTATAAGACAAAATGTATAGAACATTGTCAACTATTATTTCGTTATTAGGAAGTGCTAAATACTGTCTCTCTGAACCGCATTCTTTTGAAAAAATCATCACGTCACTTATGAGTAGTGCCGAGATATTTATTCTGCAAAATATAGTTCCAAATACTAATATAGAATATTTATTTTATTTGAATAGAATGAAAATATTGCAGTATTATTTCGAAATATCCGATGGACCGAATTTGTATACAATATAATATATACCAGAACGATATTTAAATTGGTGTTTTTTCTGTTATTTTGCTTTATATTTTACAAGGGTTGTTCCGTCTTGATTGGCACTTTAATTAAAATGATTGTGGTACAGATTCCAATTACAAAATCTGAAACATTTAGCCTTTATTAATCCGTTTAATTCATCGTCGAGTGAGCACGGAACGTGAGTAGAACAGACGACGCTTAACACAAGAACACCCTCTTGTTATAATCACGACTAGTGGCAATAATGACGAATCGTTAAATCGTTTTCTACCGATACAAATGTGTTAAAATCATTGTGTGTACTAGGTACACGACACGGTAATCGACGAACATTTTCCAACTGGAAATAAGCTGATCGCCTTTGAATAATTAAGGTGGGAAAATCACATTATCATTTGTTAGCAATTCCTCTGTATCACACCTGATTACTTATCGACAATCAATGTCAATCGTTTTGAAACGAGCAGGAAAAAATTACTTAAACAAAACTGTTTTAAGTAGCAATAATTTAGTTGTTAGAAATAAACGTACAATACAAAATGAATTAAAATAATTTTCTTTTTCATATAAGTAATGCAATTTCATTTTCATTACAATCTAATGATATTGTATGGTGTAACATGGCCACATTACAAAGTTTCAAGTTACAGTTCAAATGTTTTACATGATGTAGTAATAACAACCATTAATATATATATTTTACACAAAAAGTCATACACACATCGTATTATGAAATGTACTAATTCATCCGTCTAGATCCGCTATATTTTGTAAATATGTAAAGTAATTTAAAAATACTGATTCATGCATATGAACTTCAAGTAGAAATTAAATTTTTCATTATAAATTTTCATTCAACACTGAAATCCAGTCTTTTACATACTGAAGTTTTTTGTACCTCAGTGCTCGGTAATACATTTTCTCGCTCTTATCATAAATAAGAATTGCACAAAAAAAAATCCGTCTCATTCACGTACGATGAATACGGAATTTTTTCATTTGAACGACGATCTTATTAACATATTTTCAAATTTTCAAAAAACTCATGGCACAGATCCAGTGAGTATGAATCAGAATGAAATATGGAAAAATGGAGAAGAATATCAGATTTTTCCTATTTTGTGCAGATTGAAATGAATGGGCTGCACGCACCCACGATGAAACGTGGTGGTGTTACTTCCAACGTGCTATTGAATCAACGTTAACACATATCGTCGATTCACCATCGTCGAGCTCATTGGTACAATCTCCCACATATGGAAACCTAAACGATTTCAGTAGTTCATTGCAAACTCACGCAAAAATCTAGCAATATACTATATTTATGTAACTCTGTAAACGAAACACAGTTACGAGACAAAAAAGTTTTAATGCTAGTATGTATCGAATCAAAATTTATATTTGAGAGTAGATTATTATAAATATATTCTGAGATATTTACCACTAAATATGCAGCCACTGTCACCACAACCAAAAGAAGCACCTACGAACTTCATGTTAATATTTCGCTGTTGAATAACTGATCCTTTTAAAGCAAATCTCATTGGTTCATATACCCAGCAATAATACCAGTGCCATATTGTAAAGTATTATTAATAATTTACTAATGGATTTTTTCATACGGAACCAAAATATTTAAGCTCTTTTTATGCAAAACACAATGAGGTATTCAGAAGAACACAATTGTAATTCTGTACAGATGATGACTAGTTAGGCGTATAAAAGGGCACTCGGATTTCAGAAACAGCATCAGTTCTTCGAACGTCGATCCAACATCATGAAATTCGTTTTTCTCCTTGCTGTTGTTTTCATTGTGGCTGCACATATTGTGGTAAATATAAACTAATCTTTCAAAATTACAACCTTAACAATATAACTTAATTACTAATAAACTCATGATCAAGTTTTCATATTCATGGGTTTAATATTCTATCAATTGCCTTTGGCTTTGTAGCATGCTCAGGATGGAAGCAATGGAAAATCTGGTGAACACAAGCCAGAGAATCCTGGAAAATCTGGTGAACACAAGCCACAGAATCCTGGAAAATCTGGTGAACACAAACCAGAAAATCCTGGAAAATCTGGTGAACACAAACCACAAAAAAGTGGCAGTTCTTTAGGTAATCCAGTAACTTAATTTCTTTTACCAGTTTTTAAACTAATTGTTTGTTATAATAGTTCATCGTCTCCGTCGTAGTCCGATGCCTCAGGCTAGTGGTAAATATAAAATACCATACTGAGATAGGTGATTTTATAAACTAAGGTTCTTGTTACAGGTACATTTCAAGTAAGAGTTAATATTGGAAGCGGATGTAAGTGAATTCATCAATATGTTATTACAAAGTTAATAAAAATCGTTCGTTTTTATTTAATTCCGTATTTCAGCTGAAAAAGGTGGTTTGAGTGGTCAAGTTGGATTTGGAGTTAGCGGCCAAATTGGTGGACCATCTAGTGTACAAGTTGGTGGACCAGTTGGTGGACCAGCTGGAGGAAAAGCTCGTGGACAAATTGGTGGACCAGCTGGTGGTCCAGCTGGCGGACATATTGGTGGACCAGCTGGTGGTCCAGCTGGCGGACAACTTGGAGGACCAGCTGGCGGACAAATTGGCGGACAAGTTGGTGAACCAGCTGGTGGTCCAG
>JAGJTL010000039.1:3786508-3804662 GCA_022063505.1 Calosoma granatense
TAATAATTTTATATAAATTAATAAATAATTTTGTTATTAAAAAATTAACGCAAAATTGCAAATTATCACAATATAATTAGTGTTGTCTGCGAGATATAGAAGAAATTATTTTTCAACTTGTTATGTCTACCTTTATAGATTGTTCGAGAAAATTCGCTAAAAGGTTAGAAATAATGAGAAAAATGTACAATTTACTTTGAAATATCAAACAAGTCTTCGGACGTAGAAATTTCAAAAGAACTATTGATGAACAAGAGTTACAATAGTTGTTATTGTGTTGCTCATACTTTTTTGTTTTGTACCTAACTGTCTTTTGGTTCATATTCCATTGAGTCATAGTGCACGTTACTCTTCAGTTTTTATTACATAAATATTTAAGTATACCGGCGAACAGGAACTCTCAGGAGCAAATTATTCCCTTACCACATTACTACATCACTGTCCAATTTAAACAAATTTATTCCACAATTTTTTTCCATTTTTCTAAAAATTAAAAATATTAACACTACATAATATAATATCAAAAATTTCGTACTTTTTCATTGTTATTATAAGCGATGTTTATATGTTTACATTGATAATATCAGGGGTATTATTTCATTATGTAAAAATATTAATCTGTTACAACTGTAACATATATCTACATTTTAATGAATTAACTAGATACAGTATTTAAACAGGATATAGACCATCCGTAATTTGCACCTTTCTCGTAATAAACGTACCAATCATAGAATACAGAGCCGCTTTACAAATGTCACATTAACCATTCACGACGCGTGAGCTGCAATCGGTGTATTCTCATTATATCGTGTATAGGTGCCACACTAATTGCTATAATGCACTGTTCGCATTCCCATACATTCAATACTCATCCATGTATCATGCATATCATACATGGTCCGCTTGTCAACCAAACCACACGGCTCTGCATCACCACACAAATATAACTCTTCCACAGAATAGTGAGGACTGCACCCCGAAGATTTAAACTGTAACATATTCCTGAACAATGCCTGTTTAATACAGATAAAACTTTGAATGTTCATTTTGTGGGATGTTACTGGCTCATACAGGGACAGAATGTACCCTAATTAAAAATTTGAATAGTGAATAACTGACACAATTTTACTGTAATTAATGGTAGCTAGTATCAAATATCATTTATACATTAATTACAGATTGCAAAAAATATATTCATTAATTATACACAAGTATATCATGTGCACACCATTTATCAATCAATCAATGTATGAATGATTTATATGTTTGTCAGATATCTGTATACATTTGTTGTTAATTATGTAGATATTATTGTGATAAGTACAGTATGTGTATATGTTATTTATATCAGAATGTGTTCATTTCAAACTGAAGTTGTCATTGTTGTCAGTAAGTCATGATTGAATGAAAAATAAAACAACTTTTTATGTAACATATTATCAGCGACGGAGTTACCAGCAGATATTCATAATCTTCATAAGTAGTGCTGGGAACCGAAATCGAATACTTTTGGAATCGGTTCAAAAAGTGTTCAGATACCCGAAAACTTCATTTGTTGGGTACCCGAATCTCGATTCCGAATTTAGGAACCGAGTCCATGAATCAAATACTCGGTTCTGGGATTGGATTCCAAAAAAACCGAGCCGAAGAACCGATTATTTGGCCCCTGCAGATGTGGAGAGACCTTGACGAGGTGGCAGAACTTAACCATCTCAGTAACTTGCGCTAGCAAGATACTGGGATGGAACTAACATCTCCACACAACGTTACTTTTGTTTTATCAAATATTATTCATATTTGTATTAAATCAATTGTATGATATATTTACAGATATATACATATACAGAATTCTTGGAGTCGGTTACCCGAATCCAAAAATATCGGTTCTTGACCGTGATTGATAATGTTTTACCTCATGTTTTTCCGATAAATATTCTATAGATTTCTACTATTTATAGGTACCTTAATACTATATTATCAAAAAGATTTATCGATTGCACCTCTGCAATTTTTATATGTTCCTAAGAATATTAGATTCAAAATAAAATATTAAAGTTCAGAGAAGCTACTAACCTATTCCGTATACATATTTAAATAGCTTAATTAGAAAATGTATTTTTTTAGATAATTACACAAATTATCATTCGTTAACGGTAGATAATAAAGCTATTAGCTATCGATAATTTCACGCTCTAATATTTCCCTGTATCAAAGCCGAAACAAAACACGATTTCTCAGCACAAATTATAGAACCTAAGAACCGGAAGTTCATTACAAGATAAGATCTAGTGCCGTTCGGAAATACACCGTGTTCATTATTTGACTGGAATTTATTGGTTTGAAGGATATCTAACGATGCATTTCGTACTAATTGAGGTAATTCAAGTCGTTACGTTACCTGTGCATACATTCATGACTCATAAAATACACTAGATATTCATTAGCGTGTTATCATATTATTCCTTCGTAATGAACAATCCTACATGCATAATTATATTGATATCAGTTATTATGTAAATTATAATTGTATCCTCTTCTTTAAATATACCTATGTGTATATTCGATTACAAATGTATGAACACTTTAACAATGGTATACAACTACATAAGTAATTACATATATTTAGTTACACGTGCTATATCTAGAATACTAGAACAAAGCATGTTTATACATGTACTCGCACATTTTTCATTTCAATGTGTAGCTATAAATTATTCCAACAGACTGCTAATGAAATTCCAAGAACAGAAAGCAATTGCTCATAGCAGTCCCTTCCATATATTACCTAATTTTTTTACTTCACTATTTTAAAAGGATCTAGTCAATGCTTAAGGAATCCTATTCGAATCCTTGAAACCCAAGCCATCTACTCAAATGGCAAACAAAAGGAGCATTAAGTAAAGTACGTACAACGTGTTAAGAGCGTAAACTCGTGTACTACGGGGGGCGATGTCCTCCAGAGTACACGAATGACATTAGCGTGCTTTGAAAACTTATGAGTTGGTCTTGAAGACAGTTTGCAGCGCTAAAAGTATTATAACCAGAGGTGAGAAAAAAGTTAAACTTGTTTTATTCTGTACCGTTCCAGTTGAAGGAGGAGAACGCATAAATAAAATGAAATGAAAGTTTATGTTTACAGTTAATACGTATTTTTTACTTACTCAGTTATTTCTTTCATTAATTTTAACTCGGCTACACTAGAACAGCTACAATATACAAAAAAACAAAACCATCAACTTTATTTATTTATTAGATATATTCTTATACCTATACTTATCCTCACGTATATATCACATCTACAATGCAAAACAATTTCTAACAAATAAATTCTATATGTGTAATTTAAATCACACACTATTTCTCCGCCGTTGAAAATTTGTTGAAGCATTATGCATTCGTTGAATATAACAAGTCTTTTGACGTGTCTGTAGTGAGCCGTGAACTCAACATATTTGTGCACGTAATGCGTGCGCAGCCGAGTTACCAACTATTTGCATTAAATTATTCGAATAGCCCAAATTTCACGCTACTATAAACACTTTATTGTACAACACTGTAGCAAAATTGTTCAAAGGAATTATTGTCTGATTAATCACAAAAACGAAAACGCCTTCTGCAGTGTGAAATAATATTTTATTACTTCCATAGAAAAATTTATATCATGAATACAGTTTCAACGTCTGCATTACATTTTTTCTTTTTCTTCTCTTTGTTATCTTAATATTTTAAAATTACTGGAATGTTTAAAATAGTATGTATTAGTTTGTTTGGAGTATATTTTTTTTGTAAATGTCGTTTTGTTTCATATATGTATATTTGATACCTGTAAAGCTTCGATAGGATCCTTTTCGTTTTTAAAATAAAATCAGTTCGTGCCTGACGCCGGTAGAACATTAGAAAACAAACATTTGGGTTTCGGACGTACTTTGTCCACATTTTGGGTCATTTAGGTCCCAGCCACGAGCTGGCAGTGCTGTCATTATGCGGGATAAAGGACCGGTATTTTTTCCTCTCTAGTCAGGATTCCTTTTCCTTTTTTCTCCAGCTTTTGTATCACTAGTTCATACGCTTCGCATACTAATGTTACAAAATTCAACATAACGCAACGTATAATGGTCGATAACAGAGTATTACATATATGAGTTTGATAATTTTATGATATGGTAAAATAGTTTAATAATACTCGTACATTTTAATACACTCTATTATTATTCGTAGGTATTAATAGAAGTTATAATTTAGTAGTTATTTAACTTTACATCACTATATAAATTCATTTCAAGAATTCAATATTATTCGGATTAATAAATTTGATTCCTATTCTAAATTAAAAATTATTATTTTTTGTCATTTTTTTATTTACAGTTCAAATAATTTTTTCTAGAGTTGTTCAATTAATAATTATGTCCTAGCACTCTCATTTTAAAACTTCTGTCCGTTAATTATTTAAAATAAAATTAAGTGCAACTTTGGCAAAAATTTCTCGCTCTTCGTGTTGCATCAAAAGAAGTTTGTTCTTAATTAAAGTACTCGTAAATATTTCTAGCCTATTCGAAGCTCAGTTTAGAACGAAATGTTTTTGCTTTTTCATTTCGTTTTTCCCGAAAACCTTCGATTTTCGTTACACGTACTCATTGTCTCTGTTAGTAGAAATCTTTAAATGAAAGCTGAGGTTTTGCCTCGAATCTTTCTCTTTTCGACCAGGACCATTCTATTTATCGAGGTGCTCCACCCCCCAATCGTGGTAGCGGTAGGCGACGTTAGTTGTGTTACAACGTGCCGCGGCTGAACACGGGTTCTTAAAGTGCTCATCAATATTAGATTGTGTCGAGATTTCTGCGACGGATTCCACACGTACTTATCTTCGTCATAAATATTCACTGCAGATTTCACTTCAGACTTATCCAAAAGTTTTTTTTTATGAAATTGAGTTTCGTATATCTGAGAAATCCATATTTGGGGGTATGATTATTTTATCAAGTAACTGCGGTATACACCAGCACTAGTTAATTATGCAACATTTTCAAATCAGACATTTACGCATGAGATTGTTAAATGACAGACATTTCTGTTTGAGTAAATTTTTAATTTTTCAAATTATAAAAAAAAGAAAAGTTAAACATGAAATTACCAACACAAATCATATTTATGATAAATTTTTGTGTAATATGATTAATAACACGTTTATGTAAAGTTCAGTCTGTATAATGCCATAAATAATAATATATGTGTGCTTGATTATTGATTAATGTAATTTGAAAAGGTCAGCACAATGGATAATGATCACAATTAGATTGACGTGTTTACTTTTCGGCAAATGTGATTAATTTTCGTTTTCTGCAATGAAATTTTTACAATTCGTGCTGGAGAAACAGAAACATTTTGAAAAATTACCAATATGAAGAGAAGATTACATATATGAACATACAGTACATCATTGTTAACTGGCAGCAAGTTGGAACAATGATACGTCGTACTCTTGGTCTAGTTGCATTTCATTCACAATAATATTATCACAGAGTTCTCAGTGTCTTCCAGTGTGTCTCGAGGGCGCTATACTTTCCCTTAATTACACAAATATTTACTCAATTGTTCTCGTCAGCAGACCAAATGTGCAAGGTAAATGAAATGCCGACTAAATTACATTTGCATTCCCGATGTAATGGCATACATATTCAGTGCTGCCGAGAATGTAATCAAACCAAGGCCGTCAAATCAAAATGCTCTGTCGCCTTACAACCATTCGTCTATTGGAAATGCAAGAACAATTATTTTCATTTTATTGCTTTCCTTTAAAACTAACTATACTCCATCGATATTTAAAACCTCCAGCTATTTCATGGTACATAAAAGCAAGCCAAATAAATGAACAGTGAAAATTTTGCCAAACAGAACTCAATCTTGCGTCGGTTGTTCCTTTTACTTATTTTCTCGTGCAACATGTTTATGTGGCATTGTTTTGAACATTACTAATTACCTGAAACAATATACACTCATATTTGTATAAGTAAAACCAGGACAATAATGGTTTGAAAATTTGTTTAGTATGTCTTCTTATTCATGTCCCAGTTATAATGAAACGGAAAATTAGAAAACGTACGGCTCATTTTAATTTCTCTCTTTTTCCCTTTGGTCCCTGTAATTATCATTGTTTGCTTCTATCTCCTGAAAATCATTCATCTGCATGCCTTTTCATTCTCATTAGTCATGATGAAATCATTGTGTATCATGCGTTTAACAGAAATAATAATTTTTCCATTAGAAGTTAATATGAAATGTCGATGGTTCGCAGTTAATAAAGAAATATACGTTATAGAAAATATTTATGATTGTTTTAAGTTATAGAAACATTGAAATGAATAGGGAATATATATTCGTGTTGAGTAAAATTTTCAATATACAAGATATTTACATATTTGAATATTTGACAGAGTATCACATGTAAAACATATAAACTGTCACTTGACGCAAGTATATTGAAGTGTGAAGAGAATGACAGCTCTGGAATAATGTCCAGCAGAGCAGATAATAAAAGGCAGGGGACCCTTGAACTTCTCCTTCTGGAGTTTTATTTATGTAAATTGGACATTCGGCATGTTCAGCTTAACATCTGTCGCACAGTGTAGCCCATGAGCTGTGAGGTCGGCCGAAGGACAGGCCCGGAAACGTGGCGGTTCTATTTGCATACGGGGATGGACAGCCATTGGCTGATTTATAACAAAGGGACCGACGAATCGTTGACATGACCGGTGACATTTGTGGTTATATTCTACAGTTGGCTTCCATAATGTATTCTCTTTCACTGTTTCACCAATTATTACCTAGCTACCCTACTCTACACTGCACTCCATTACCATTCAAGTAATGTTCACTAAATATTACCAATTTACTGATATTAATGATACCGTATATACATTATTCTAAATAACTTTAATGTTGATATAAACTATTACGTACGTCAATGAAAAATAACATATAAACCATATTATTTCTATTAGCCAGAGTAAAATTATTTAAAAGTCAACGAAATATAATTAAAAAATACTACCCTGATTTAAAACGTAGCTCTAATAATGAAAAATAAACAAACAATTACCAAATTTTACCTTCAGCACTGTAATAGCGTATTTTTTATTGAAGTTTAGAATGATTATTACACACGAAAGAAATAGTTAATGAAAGTTTAATTTTTCATTGATTTAAACTGATTTTTGCTAGCCTGCAATGTAGTGTTATGTTAACCTGATTTTTTTATTTAAAAACAAACATTTATTTTGCAGATCAGGTAATGGAAATTTTAATATATTTTTTTATTAATTACATATTGGCAAGCATGGATTTTATGTAGTAACTGTGAAAAGTATAATTGGTTTTGCATATTACATATAGCATATTATTGTTAAAAATACATGATATGTACGTTATTGGGAAAGTATTTTAATAGTTAATTCTAACGTGTTTGCAGGATGGAAGCTCTCGTAACTCGTAGAATATTCTAAGAGCTGTCCCGCCTCCGATGTTACCATTAACTATTAATATTTCTGCATTTGCTTCAAATGCAAGCGACGTGATACATCTTTTAACAGTTTTTTTATCGCTAATTAACTATCCTATATTGGAATATACAAAAACTCAGCTAATCCTAATTTTTGTAAATATTAAATTTGCTAAAAAATTTATAATTTTTTCTCACATCTCCATTTATGTGTTTTTCTGCTTGTTTTACTGTTGAAAATCCCTGATTCTCTATATAACGAACAGAAACTTCATATTCATTATGCACAAACACTGTCTACGGAACCATTGTTGTACATGTGCTTAAAGGCAAAATGGAAATCTAATTTTAATCGTGATCAGGTTGATTAATGATATAGTAGAATACTTGAAGATAATGAAGACCGTGCCTCGTATATCTATGAGACATTATTACTGCTTGCTTATTCAAAACGCAAACATATAAGGAAGCATTTCCTTTAAGGAATATCCACCGTACCTATATTACTAAAAGTTATCACTAATCATACAACGAAAAACTAATTTATCAATCAAGTTTTAGTCGACAAAAATTAAGCAAACCAATACCTAAATAGCTTTAAGTTCACAATATATGATTGATAGTAAATATATGCAGAAAAAAATGGATTTTTCGAATACTGTGTACGGCAATTTAGTTAAAGTTTATCTGCTACAATCTTTTAGCAATTCTGTTGTACTAATGAAATCCATTACGGGTCAAGTCGTGCTTTGTCACATGTGTTTTCCTCTCGTACCAACGTAGATTCCTTCCTCATTTGGCCGGGTTCGTTATTAAGAACAAAGGAGAGCTTGCTCCCGGTATTATTCCCTCGGGAGTTTCTAATACACTTAAGTGGTCACTGTTAGATATACACGAAGTAATATTTACCTTTCACGCCACATTATACCATAGTGACCACGTGTATCTTCCCATAAAACGCTTCATAACTTTGAAACGTGGAATAATTTTACTAATTATCTGTTTCACACCTACCTTAACCTCCACCACGCTGTATAATATGGCTATTATTATTACAAATAACACCCTTTATAGAATATGAAAATATCTGCATTACAAAATGAGAATATTCAGGTATCTCTTCATTATAGCACGTGTGGCACATGCAAGTATTTAGAGCAGTCTAGTACAAATAATGTAAAATATATTTTATTTGTTTAATACATTACAAGAGTATATTAGTCGTTATTAAATATAATAATTTATTGTTTAATACATTAAAAAACATACCAAATAAAGTATTGCTATATTGTTCAAATTATTGTGTATACTTAAATAATTAATTAATAATTGTTAATGTCAGTTCTCGATAACTAATGTCAGTATATATATTTTAATAACATTGGTAGATAATAAATTGAAATTGAATATATCTCAATGAAGATTAAATAATACTATTTGTGTTCTTCTTGAACAGAAAAGGGATGCAGAAACGTGATTGTACGAACCAGAGAATAACTATATTTGCGTATCGTCTGTTATTGGTGTCCTCATAAATTTCATTTATTGTTTTTGAGTCAGATTAAAATAGATATAGTGTACTCCAATGTAGAGTCACGAACCGATTAATGTGTTACCAATGCTCAGAACAAACTCTATAATTTTCTTTTAATTGCCATCGTTACAGTCTATAAGTACACACGTTACAGACATAAATTCTGTATTATTAGTTAGATTTCAAAATTTTCAAAACCATCTAAGTATCCGCTGCATACGAAGTGTAGATAACAGATTGCAATGGCTTATTTTACGTTTAATTTCACTCAATATATTTGTTTTCATATTCTGAAATGACACTTGATACTAATATGTGTACAGTACAGAAGTACATTGATGTATCTTTAAGAATTATACTGAATTATTCACGATACTATTACGTACGTTATGCTAACCTTATTTAACTAATTTCAGTCACGTCAGCTGTGTCGTTGTCGTTTGTTTTAAATGTGAAGAGACGTCGTCTCCAGATGATTTTAATACGAGCTTCTAGATGGAATCAGCAGCGCGCCTTTGAATGGTAACGGCTAATTAGTATGCCAGTGAAACTTCACACGAGAGTAGGATAATCCTGTAAACGCCATAATTGTTTCATACAATACCAATTATAATTGCATATGTACCACAACTACTATCATGGTATTTGGCTGTAATTCCATATATTCATGGTGTATATTCTACTACCACCAATTAGTAAACTTTGCAACAAATCATAAAGTTATATACCATAAATGAAACTTGAAACTCAGGTTCATTATAATTTACCACTGTGTTACGGTTGGTTATACTGATTTTCCATATATACATATGGTTTTATGTGTACAGTTATGCTTATAGATACATAAGCTTTTAAAACATATACAATGGTAAGCATATGTATATTTTGGGAGAAAGCATTCCATTTGAAATTCGTGCCAAAGTTTGTTTCTCCGACTGTGAGTTTTTTGTCTGCATTTGTGTGGCAGGTCGAGTAGTATTCTGTCACTGCTGTGCTTCGTTTACTTGGATGGGCTTGAAACGTTTCCGGAATCACAATGGTCTCAAGATATATGTGCCGTATTTCTCGTTGTTAAATGTACACGTAAGTCATGTGATATAAAACTAAATCTTGTAGATTCCTTTGCTAGAATTATATATATATATATATATACAAAGTTAAAAATACGTCACAATATAAAATTCAAAATAAAACAAAAATTATCAATATTGTTAATGAGAAAAGCTATGATATTTGATTGCGTACCTGATATATTTTTCTGATTTGTATTTTTTATATTTACAAAAGTTATGAAAAGCATAAAATTTAAAATGAAACTCATAGAACATATATGTGTTTGAAGTCTGCTATAACGGATACTTTTTTATTAACAGCGCATACTTTTCATGCAAGGCTTCTAGACTTTTTTATTTGGAGAAATAATAAATCCGCATTGGGTAGCAAATGTCAAGAGAAATTAATAACTACGTTCGAGCTGTATTTACTTTTATACACTGACTATTTGTACAAGATTCTTCTTTAAATATTATTCATAAAACTTCCGTGTTCACAGAGCACGATTATGAACGAAATAAACTATAGACAAAGTATAAAATATGTCATTTACTTAGAAAGATGTTGCAGCAGAATTGTGAAATATTGCTCAGTGATTATAATTTATGTGTACATAGCATCGGGCTTTATGTTATGCTAACTGTACAGTGCTGTAATGCACACCACACAAGTTACAACACAACGTTTTGTCTAGTTCATTAATCATACATGATCCACTGGATACGTAACGCAAACAGTCCTCCACCGTGCGTTCATTATGTCCGAATCAAAAATATCATTTTATTACACGCAATGAATATGTAAAATATATTCAAAAACGAATTCAAATGGAAATCATCATGCATATTTTCATATAAAAGTAACTTTTATTCAATTCATATTGAAATTTCCAAATTGGAATTCTGTATCAAAGTATTGCTTGGTCTCCGGAATCAAATATTAAGACATTTCCATCCTATTTGGTCTGTTGAAATCGCAAACGAACGCCTCTTGGGAAATCAAATTTATGACCTGGATTAAACGTCTTTAGGCTAACAGAGCAACAGAATCTAAATGGTAAACCTACTTGTAATTCTCATATTCACCAGTGAGTTGTTTTGGGTAAACCGAATTTCACCACAAAACGAAGAGAGAGATTTATAATCCGGATTTAACGGAATTCAACGTTCAACGCGCTAGAGAATTTTCACTAGACACGGCTGTATTTTATCAAGGTGTACACACACACTTGACAAAATTAAACATGTTTGTGTATTTAACAATTGTCAATAAACGAAAATGTTCAAACGATGATTTTTTACTACTCGAAAAGGTATACGTATATTTACATGGCATATGGCGAAGTGTTTATGGATACAAGTACACTCATATGAAAATCTAGGCAATTACATGATGTTTTATCTTAGTCACATTCCCGCATTATACAAAAGAAATTGCGAGCCACCGTCCAAAATATTAGGTCGTTAAGCTATTTTGGACTGGATATACTATATGTTGTACTTAATACATAATGATTAAATTTATTCTTTACTATAATCCAGTTAGAAACATTGTAAACTACAGGAAATTCCTTCATCATCTTCTGAACCAAATAGAATCTAGGACAATCTACTTATGTATCCTATAATTACGTTTTACTTTTCCACCATTTTGTTTAGAAAAGTTTACGTCTGCGCCCAGCATTAAGAAAACTGTTTTCACATTGGAACGCCTGTACAAACTATTTGTAGTGTGAACTTTTTCAACGAAGTTTATTTGCGATGTAATCGAATAACGGTTTCTACAAATTCTCACCAGGATATTTTATTATTTGGTCGTTTTACCGTAAAGCAAAGACTATGAAATATAATAAATATTGATACATATAATTTTTATCGTTATTTTGATTAGCCATCTCTGATAATCATTTCGTCTGGGTAAAAATTGCAATATCCTGTGTACGTTTCGTTGTGAAAACGTACACAGACATAAACTGTGTACGTAAGGGGTTGTAAAATTTTATGCATCGTAATAAGAATATACTGCCCGTAGTCCTTACCGTGTAACGAAACACAAACTTGCCATTTACTCACCTGGGGTTCATTTTGTACATACAACACTACGAGCTTGTACCGTGGTGTGACTGTGAAGTACCTTTGAAAATTACACTAGGATTCACTATATGCATTCTGACTAATGCAATTTTTACATATTAATTCTACAAGTATTATTATTAAGAAATTCTTCTAAATATGATGAGAAAATTTGTATGAACTGCAATTTTAAAAAACAGTATAATCATCATCAGATATTTCAAGAATTTATTTACCATCTGAAGATGTTGTTTATATTCATAAAGCTGATTTATTCAATGAAAGAAATCTAGCATTCGCTAGTCTAGAGGAAAATTCTTGAATAATTAAGAAGGATAGGACGTCACGCATAAATCTCAGAAACAGAACGGGCGCATTCATTATTTCATCTCGAGTTGTTAGACTCATTCTTTGTCGCTGTTATACTTGAATTGCTGGCTGGCCCGAAACCAGTCGTATCAGTGTAATTAATGTTCTATTAAGATGTTGGTTACAGAAAAATCCACCTCATTAGAAGATAAAAAAAATTACCTTGGAACAAAGTTATTCCGCGTGTAGTCTTGACATAGATTATTTTTATAAATGTACTCGTAGAACTCTGTTTTACTTCTTTTCTACCTCGCTCTCAGTTCTAACTTTAAGATAATTAAATACAAGTATACTTTTATATATGCGTACGCGTAATTTGCACTTAAAGTTTATGAGCGATATTAACAAAATGTTAACATACAATTGTACAAAATTTTAGTACATCAAATATATTTCAATTCAAAATTCATTTACCTGCAATATTAACCATATCGATTTTATTTTAATATTCGTTCTAATTAATGGTAATTTGTTTTTTTACGTTTATATATATTGGATTTCACTGGAATAGACAAGTACATTTACAACTTAATTAAAATATTAACCAGTATTCGCATTTATACTGATATTTTACCAAAAATTTTAGGATTGGTTTAATGCTTCCATACGTATTTAATTGATTTAATATTAAATTGCTATTAAATATATTTTTATGAATATTACCTATTAAATTATCACATAATGAAATACTATATAATTTAACCACAGATATATTTTCCCTGTACAATAATAATGAATTATAATTACAGTTTCTCTTTTAAAATGGTTTGCAGATTTATAGAATATATTAATGCAAGTGAATGAAACATGAAATGACATATTTCTATTTATAGAAATGGCGAATGCTGGTTTACTACTATTATTTATTTTATCGACGGTTATGAGCTTTTCGCATGTGCGATTACATATAACATATACGTATAAATAATTTTGCATTTATGGTAACGATTCTTATCAACAATGCTACTTCTGATTCCATCATTCTTAAAATAAATGTTACAATAATACATCATAAATACTGAATCCAGTCTTCATCGAAAATTGCAATTTAGCAAGATAATAAATAAGTCTATATTGCAAGTAATCGATATTTAATGTATTCTTATGTATGTATATATCGGTATTTTGTTATATCTATATTCTACTAAAATTAATTTTCTATGAAAACGAAAACGTCACTACGGTTCTTCGATACTTTTTATTAAAAAATAGTAACAAAATGGTACATTGTCGTCATTCTATTTAATTTTTTATCAGCATAGAAGAAAAAGAATTTTAATTAAATTACGACCACGTTGGAATTTAACTATTTATAGAACATTCTATTACTGAATTACATTAGCAATAAAATTGAACGAGAATTTCAAGATGTCACTGAACAAAAGTTTCAGCTTAAATCGCAGGAAAAAAATGCAATTTAAGAGTATAAGCAGTGGTGGATTCATTAAACATGGTATTCAAGTTTTATGGGTACACCGCATTCATAACCGCTTGTCAAAGCAAAAATCCGTTCACGCCATCTCTAGAAGTAATAAAAGATTTTATTTGAACCGAATTTTACGGGTTTTAATTTACTTTTATTACAGTTCAGTCTTCAGTACCGCTGAGAATTTATTTTCTACCCTTAATATCTCATCGTAATACCTAATCAATATTATAATCATCATAATGAACTTTTTCATTTTGTGGTTTGTATTATAATGCATTAATAACATTGTATTTTTAATGTTCATGCAAACTAGAATGAAATATATTTTAATAATCACGTAAAATAGTATATAAATATGTACTTTTTAATAATTCAATAATAATTCTCTACAATAAAAGCGCTTTTCTATCAGTCACGCATGAAGTTAGCTGCAAAACAGTAACCTAGGCAACGTAAAAACAATAATAATAACCATATGATGTCCCACACAAGCATAACTAATACACTTCGACGGTCCAATGAAATACGAGTCAAAAAATTTACAAAAAAATTATTATTAATGTGGGCACATGGAACCCACGGGATGTGACTAGTTATTACTAATTACTCACCCGCAAATTCTCGCTTATAAATAAATGTAGAAATATAATGTGTGACAGAAAAAAAATACGTACGTGTAAATAAGAAGATATAACGAAACCTGTTGTACCGACATGTATTTTTCATAAAGATAACGAACAATACATACTTGGTTTGGTTGGGGATAGAGCTGCGTGTGGAGACAACAACAACACCACCTTACCATGACAGCTCAACCGACGACATGGTGCTCTTTCGGTTGGAGCGTGAATTTACGAAAACGAGCTTTGGAACAAATAGGATCGCGTGTGATACAACCACTGACCTTCAGATATATATTTTTTTATCTTGACACAGATGTTTTCACACCATATTGTCTGTTCTACAAGTTACCTAGACCAAAAATCTTTACTTCATGCAGAAAAAGAAATTTTATATTATTCAATTAACTTAGTCTGTGCAGTCAAATTAGATTTAATAACCGTTTATATAAGTGTTGATTGTAGAAAATAGTACTACTGAGTGGTTTTTAGGATTGTATATCCTACAATTATTTTTTAAACTCGTATAGTTGAAGGTAAAGTTACTATTTTATAACCTGTCAAGTTTAAACAGTCTATAAATGAAATTATTTGCTATTAACGAATCTAGTACTTTACCAATAAACAGTTACCCATATATCCACAGAAAAGCATTTGATTGCAACAATCAAATAACGTTCTGTTATATGTGTTACAACTTTCCTTTTATGAAGACAGTAATAGACTATTGGAAAGCTAGCGATCTATTGGGAAATAAAAATCAAGTACATTTGAACCTGCTAGTATCAAATATATAAAGAAAGAAACATTATTGAAACGCTTAGCTTCTGGTATTCTTAAATTTTGGAAATTTATATTATTTTTTTAAGTCCATATTTTCCTTTCTAAGAGTAGAAAAAATGAATAAAAAAATCTTTTCTCATTTCCTTGAAATAGTAGAAGTACAAGTTTAAATAATAGTACACGTTTCTTTGCTTATAACAATTCCGCGTTATATTATATGTTTATGGGCATTTAAACTTGCATGTCCGAAACAGTAAAAGTTCTAGATTACCATCCATACTTTTAACTAAATTGCAGCAATTTTCTACCTCACGGCATAATACGATAATTTTAAACATGTGGTATTTTTCATGAGTTTTATTGTTGTACAATCGAGCTATTTCAAAATTACTTATCATTTGAATACAGAAATTGGTTTATAATAGGAAACATATTGAAGTAACAAATTTCTAATCTCTACACATCGTCTCGTTCATTAGTCCGAATTAACGATGATAGATCTTCATTTAATTGAACCCTTTCAAGCTTAGTGATCCCATATTATTACATTTATTTGAAGCAGATTAATAAACATCAAACGGAACCACCACATCAAATGAATCATATAAAAGAATTAAATCCGTCCCTTAAAGGGTTAAATCGATCAGTCAATAAACTGAATTCGATTCTATGCCGTATCCTAAGCAAATGTATGTTTAAGTTTACTATTAGGAAGAAGACATATACGTATAGATAGTTACGTAACGGGGCACCGTGTCGCTGAATTGTACGCGTCGTTTCAGGATGCCAGGAATACGGTGGCGTCGCAACGTTAACCCCAACGCTTTATCTGGGACTGCGCAAAGCACATTCTTTTCAATCTCCGCCAATAAACACAGAATCCGGCAGTTTTTTTCAATATCCGACTAGCGAAATAATTTAGCGTAAAAGAATACATTTCAATGTTCTTTATTTCAAACGACGTATGGTGGAGATTCTGGGAATGTCACTAGAGACACAGAAATCGAATTGTAAATGTCCTTTCAATATTCTCTACGCACAATATATATTTTATCAAATATAAAATATTACTAAACTAATACATTACTAAATATCGTTCGTGCGATAAAAGGGTTTTATTTATAAAATCTACTGTAATATTTAACGCATATCCTTTTACATAAATTACTAACTATTCAGCTGTAAATTTTTATACGCTTTGTTGCCCACTTTGAAGTTTATAATTAAAATATTTTGCGGGAGTAATTAAAAATGCTATGACTAATAATTATAATATTGGTTAATTTTTTTAATGACAAATACGCGCTTACCCAAATATGATTATTTAATAGTTTCACACAATATTCAAACAAATGCATTTGCATACTTGATATTGTTAACTGACAAACATAGACATATGTTGTTAGAGTTAATAATGAATTATATGTTTGCTAATAAACATACAATGAATTATTGTTACATTACTAACATTATGATGACGTGTGTTTAATTAGTCTCTATTTATTAGTAGAAAATATTAATAGTTATTAAATAACGAATAATTGCATTTACATAATAAATGTGACCTATTTCTAATGGACTCTAACGGCAAATTTTGTAAAATATTACAAATTTCATATCCATAATTCACAAGGTAATTAAATTAACTTTAATTTAATAACAGTTATAATCAAGTAAATTGTATTTTTCGTAAATTATCTCTAACAATATATTAATTTGTAATGTACTTATATCAAGTATGTAAGTTCATTAGAACAGGCTTAAAATTTTACTGTAAAATATGTAAGATTAACATTACAAACTATAAGTATAATAGTAGCAATAAAAAGCATATTTTGCATTGTACTGACTCGTATAAAAGTTACATATATGTATATCAGGTCAAAGCTGACCCTGTATAATTTTGTATCATACTGTGTCAATGCAGGTAATTTCTCGGATTTCTGACTTTTAACTACAACAGGGACAGGGTAAATAGTTCAGCCTGAAACATTAAGGTTTAAGTGTAAATTTATACAACGTTGCTAGTTGCTACGTACTCCTTTGGTAGTCGTGATTTTCTGCACCATAGCCGAAATAGAATAACAACTACTACGTGAAACGGCAATCACGTGACATTTCCCGGAACTCAAATGCTCTAGGTCGGATTATTTAGATGTTGACTTCGAATAGGATAAAATGTAGCACATTCAAATCTCCAGCATCCAGCATCATCTATTTAGTTTTCCTCTACCTTTCCAAATTTAACTACGAAGTGAAAATTGTTACTACTTTTCATATCATAAAAATGATCTACTAGCATTCAACCAGTCTCATTTTGTTACTATTCTACCATAATAACACAAGTAAATATTTTTCATTATACAGATATTGTATATAATTCAAAATTCGTGCTTTTATCCTTACTGGATATGGTTGATTAAATCTGTTCCACAATTTAGGAACTTAGATAATACAAGTCATAATTCAATATCAAATCCCTATGATCATCTTTCACTGACTCACTCCCTTCATCTGAACATATTTGACAGTTTAGTAGTCCCATTTCGACTGGAACATCGTGAATTCTCATGCGTGTCACCCAAATAAAAGTTCGAGAAGGATGTAACTGAAAGCTGTGACATAAGAGCCCCGTTGCACAATCGCCCCTTGCTATTTGTGTAACTATTAAACGTACAATAGAACCTAATGTCGGGTTTCTAATTCCCCAACCTCACCAAGCTATCTGATTTCGCCCTGTCATGGGCGTGATGCGGTTGTTTTTGTATTTGATATATGTCCTACACAGGGGGCGGG
>JAGJTL010000039.1:3805190-3818191 GCA_022063505.1 Calosoma granatense
AAAAATAGATATTTATTTACTTTGTAATGAACCACTTTTATTTAATTAATGCATTGACATTCTTTACACTGATTAAATTCTGTTGAAATTTATAATGCTGTACAACTAATGAACTACTAATCAATTTCATTAATCCAGTGGTGACAATAATTGCAATTTACCTAGTTTTCACACAATAAAAGGGATTAAATTATCTGATATCAAAATTAAATTAAATAACCGCATACAATATCGAATTTTGTGAATATACGTACATATTTCTTTACACAGTAACATTTTGTCAGTCTACGTAAGGATGCTGCACTATTAGTGGGAAGGATAATTTGATAAGCGAGAATTTGTTTCTGTGTGCGCATTATGTTGAGGGATTCGTCACGTCACACTTTAACACAAATCCCAGTGAGAATTTCATATCGGATCTCGTAGTATGTGTCATAGCTCGTGGCACGCCACCCTCGTTCGGCGCTAGCACGTATTACCGAATGCAAATGAGACTAGTTAACATCCCCTGTGCAAGAGCTCGCTCGTCTTACACTGTTACAGTAGCTGTCACGTCTGTACGTCTGATCAGCAGCAACGGTGCTCCATTACTAACGTACCCTAGCCTAGCTCGGCCTACTTCACCCTGCCTAACTACCCCATAGCACAACAAAACTTTCACATTCCGAGACACAAGTTTCATACATACATACATATATGTATGTATTTATTTCCACCATATTTCAAACCAAAGTATGTTTGGTTTCACAAAGTTATTTAATAAACTTGCTTAATTAATATAGTGCTTCATTTTCCGTATTCCAGAATGTAGAACAAATTCTTCAACTTTCCTATTAAAGAACTTATTTAATACCATTGATTTGGAAAACGTGTATATTTTAAATTATGGTAATTATCTTACTTCATTCTTCCAATTCTATATTATTTACGGCACACTTTCTTATAATTTAAGTAATTTACTAGACATTTACAATATTATAAGTTTACCCTATTTAGAACTTAATGCGTAAATTATTACTTATATACTATTGATTATATTTAGGTCGATGCACAATTAAATATTCATTTATAATTAAAATGCACAATATTCATAATTATTTACATACATACAAATACTATATATCGTTTTTCCCATTGCTAATATATCAAATATGACCTAACCGATAAAGAACATTGTACGGTAGATACAATACAATACATATGATATCAACCAAACATAACACTTAACGAAAAATACAAATTCTTTTTTCAAGACAAGAATATCATTCTAAAATTGTCTCACATTTTCAAATATCGAATAAAGGAAGATATCAACTTAAGAAATCTATAAACACTGTTACACATTCTTGCTTCATCTATTTTGCATGACTAAACTAATTTCAGATTACTTACTGTTCATACTAAATGCTGTCAAAGAACAAGTTTAATACTTTAATAATCTTAACTAGTATACAGAAATGTAGTCTAACTTCTAAACTTCCCCGCCGGTTGTCCAATGAATTATTCAGTTCATCCAAACACGAAATAATATGACAACCATGAAAATATTCCACAGTAGCGAGGCACCAAAAACTTTGGTTACAGTGAAAGTTAAATGAACATATTGTCAATAAATGTATTAGTTATAAACTTATTATTAATACAAGCAACTACAGTCGGAAACTGTAATGTATTCAGTAGTTAAATATTTTATTTATTCTTATAAAGAATGAAACTAAATGAAGATATAGAAATGTCACGGAAATGTTTTATTTAGTTATTTGTCTCTACTGAATGATAACTCATTTTTCCAGGTTGTTTATAACTAGATTCCTACTCTCGAATAGCTTATAACTTGCTAGTTGCAAATATCGTTGCTGCAGTGATTTTTGTATAATCAGATTTAAAAGTAAATTTATGCGTTTTTTTATTCACTTGAATGCATTCGAAACGGAGAACTGACATCATAAATTCCAGCAACAAAGGTAATAACAACGAGTTCACCAGTTCGAATGCTTTCATTATGTTTCACAGTATTTATAGTTCGTGGAACACAGGTATTTACCGAAGTCCCACATTTACATAACTACTTGCATCAGAAGCAACTTGATAAATCACATTATTATGTATGTAGTTCAAAACAATCATCACTAAAATTCAATTTTTCTAATTCCAATAAAGATGTCCTACTTTGTTGTTCCAGGCTACTGAAATCATCAAATACTAAACAAATAAAAATCCGACTAAACATAAACTATTTGATTAGTAAATCGATAGCAATACATATTTTCGTCATGCACCATTATATAAATCATAGAGATATATACGGCTTCCGAACTGCAACTTGTCCACTCCTGATTTTGAGGTACCTGTTCAAGAATGGTAATTTCTGTATCATATACAGAATTACTTTGTATATTATACATTAATATTAAGGATAATATATCACATTTATATTTGTATTAACAATGTAAATAATTATATCATTTTCTATTCATGAATGTATATTTTCCTATTTAATTAGAAAATTAATGAATAAACCTTTATCTAAGTTACAAAATATAAAATGAAACTTTACACAAATATAATAACGGTTCATAAAATTATTATGTATATTGATTAAGAGTTTTTAACTAGTAAATAAATTTATTTTTTCTTGTAATTCAAAGGAATAAAGGTTCCTGTCAGCATTATCGTTAAAATATATATATACAATTGGCTAATTTATTTATTCAAATATAACAAAATATCAACTTTATACAAAAACAATTTATTTTTGACGTTTTTTATATAGGTAGCTTATTATAGTATTCTTATATATCATTATATTTCTGCAAAAAAAATGGCAAATATTTGTTAAAAATTGTTTCGTTATATGAAATTAGCAAAAAATATTATATATTCCAATGTAATAATGTAAGAAAAAAATGGTATACATTCATAGACTAGACATACATTTGTTTCATACAAACCTTGAATCTACTCATAAAGATTTCGGATGTGTATTTTGTGAAGACAAGAAGATTGCTCTAAATTCAATTTTGTTGTAGCATAGAACATGTATCTTTCAGAACTTTGTCCAAAATCGTTTGGTTTTTAGATTGAATTTATGCAGCGCGCCTACCGCTTGCCACAGTATGAATCAGAATCTTGCTTACAATTACCCTGCTTTCTATGAGTATCCTTAACACAAACGTTCCCTAGCAGTTAATCCAAACCAGCGTCAGAGGATATTATGTACTAATTCCTACTGTTTTCACAAAAAATTGCATTGAATCTTATCCCAGACTCTAAATCTAATTTAAACCGTCAATATACAAAACAAGGATAACAACATCATATTGAGATTATACTAGTTTACTTCAGCAAGCTTCAATATGACTTGTTAGCTTTATAAACATTTCATGCACATCATGGTAATCACTGAATAATCTATAGATAATCGGATGACGTGCTTGTAATAAATACAGAAGGTTATACAGTAATATGGCATGTACTTACTATCATAATGAGCCGTATTGATTTTTTAAATGTCGGACAAGGAACATAGACCAGCTGTCATATAAGTAAATGTCGATGTGTCGTGTCGAGATGTCTGAAAATAAACATTTGAACCGCTTCCGAAATCCGAGGCCTGTCACATCCGGCGTACCAGAGTCATTACCGGAGACAAAAAAAGAACTGTCATACTTAGGTTTTGCCGGTGTCTTCCCCCGGTTCCGTATCAGTTGTAGTCACGTTTTGCATACTAATGTAACGCAAATCCGATGGGAATACTACGTGACTATGTCCGCTCTGAAATTTGGGAATGAAAAAATTTGTCGTGTTAATTCCATCCTAAAGACACGAGATCCCTCTCGCGCAAAATTGCTCTCAGAATTTATTGGCCAAGTTTTCTTTTATTCTTTTCTTCCTTGAATATCAAGAAGCTGCAGAAGTTTTGATTAGTTTCACCCGAAAATAATTTATAAAACATTACGAATAATACGTTGAGATTGTATTGACAAAAAAAGGATTGCATTACTGAATCAGATTATATTCGCTAGAAAACTCATTATGGGAATGCATTCATTAATTAATAATATGCAGTTTTACAAATATATAACAAGGTCATTTTACTGTAAAATCTCTAAATACTACAAAATGAAAAATTAACTCGATCATAATATGATTTTGCATAATCCTTTATTATTTAGTATATAATATATTCTCGTAATATGTACTAATACTAATATTTAATCTTTAATTTAAATATTATAATCACCAATTTATAAACCATTTAACATATTATAATGTAAATTATGTATTTGCATTTACTACTTTTTCATTATCACTGTTCGGTAATATATGTAACACTTACTAGTTTTTGTATCAAAACAAAACAATGCCGCTTTTATAATAAGCAATAACATTTTCACTTATTAATGAATTAATTGTTGAACATAATCTCTTAATTTTCATTCCATTATACATTATTGTAATTTAATTTTTAGTTACTAATTACGAATCATTAGTATATGGATTAACATGGCTATCACAAATATAGAGCCGTATGTCTGCATATATATATATATATTAGATATACATGTAATTTTTGTAGGTATATTGTTCGAAATGCAATAAATTTCAATTGTATGTTGGTATTAGTTTAACTATTTCCAACTAAGGATTTGCTTGTAATATATCACAGCCGTCGGCAAAATTTATCCCTACCATTTGTTTACAACTGCTGGCTGTTGACATGATATATAGACATGGACTATGCGCTAATTAATTTATGTTATTTTTTGCTACAGATAATTATTTCATTTCCCTGAATATCTACGTACACGTTCTTTATATACTCCACTTTATATGTCTGGCTCTTCATGAAGTAATAAAGTAGAATATATTTATGTATTTAAATTAACATTGAATGAAAAACGAATGGTGTCTATCTTAAATAATCTAATGTGATTATACGTTTGTCATAATAATTTTTCGAGATAGTTGAAGTCAAATCTTAATAAAAATATTTTTCTCAAAATACATGGAAGGAATTTAGCCATAAAATAAATATGTTCTAGAATACAATTTAAAACTATTCCACCGATTCGGGGAACTTTGGCAAATATTCGACTTTGGAGCATTATAAAATTCTCAGCAGACTGTGAGTATCCTTATTTCTAAGAATAAACCGAATATTCGGTTTACGTCAATGGTTCGGCCGACCGAAGAATTAACATTAAATATTTATAAAAAAGAAAACAAAAAACAGGTTGTTAAAGCTTCCCTTAATCAGTAAATTTATAAAATTAATAATTAAATTTTATTTTGAGTTATTTTTATGTTTATGTAAGCTAAAGCAAGTTTCGGTGCATCATTTCTTTTATTCTTTTTTTCCCAAAGATATAGTGCGTAATAATTCAGGAAGCATCATTAAAACTTTTCTTTACTTCGAGACGAACTTGTTAAAACTCAGCTGTTTATCTGTCACCTTAGTTTATAAACTATGACAAGGAATGCTCTTCGCTGCAGATAATGTCACATTCTAAATCCAACTACTGAAAATCTTGCCTAGAACAACGTCTAGCATTTGTCATAGTTGTTGTCATTATCATTTTCAAATCCGAACGAAGAATAGTATTTCTAGAGTGAGAATACCAGTACCCTTATCGACTCATAAAACTGATTTATTTAAAATAAAGTTAAGTGCTAAAACCTACGATATTAGATAACAGCATAATAATATCTGCCTATAAATATATTTTACTAATTATATAAAACCACATACACATATATTGCTGAGTACAATTTGCTTGTAATCAATACCTAAATATACCTAACTCAGATTTGCTTTCAGTGGTCAGTACGGAGATGTAGGTATGACGTCTATTCAGGAACCTTCATGAACTGTGCTTACATTTTACATTAATCAATCAAACTTCACCACTATAAACCTTAGGTTCACCTCACCAGAATTTATATGTTCCAAGTATTTACCTACAACTTCCTAATTAAAGAACAAAACCCCCTAAACGCCACGAAACACAAAATCTCTTGCCCTAAATCTTGTTTCAATATAAAAATGAATCGATGCTATTCATAACGAACAACAACAACATTGAGGAAAACGAATTTCGTGTATTTTTATCTATAAACCAGCGTTTACAAATACAGGATATAGAAAACAACAATTTAGAGCTGTTTATCCCATAATTTAGGTGAAAATAATTTAGATTTTGTCGCGCGATAAACAAGTTCAACACGCATAGATGTCACGCATGGTAAATAATATTTTTTACCTCATAATTCATAAATAGTGTGGTACTTAACAAGTGGAAGTATTTTTCAAAAATTAATGCCATTAAAAATAATCAAATATGCGGTAACTTAGTCCCCGGGTCCAGTGTATTATCTACCTTAATATCTGTTTTAATTAATTTTGGGAAATATTAATTATCGCTAATTGCGGCCTGCCTTAAAATGACATGTCATTAAAATGGTCATAAAGCGAACAGTTATGGCAGTTCGCGTCGACAACTTCCCTTGTTGGATTTACAATGCACTATAAAATAATGAAATACAAACAAAAATACTCTAAGCTCTTTTATAGTCGCTGTAGAACTCATTTCGCACAACAAAGTATGAAATCGCATTTCTATTCGCTGCTATAGCATGTCTGACATATGCCAAGCTATACTTGCAAACATTATTATTCTTGATCTATACGTATTCATGGCAGTCATTAAAATGCGTATGTTTTATTTCTTCAAACTCTAATAGGATAACATAATGAACAACTGTGTGTAGGTAGTCTTCTTCTTTACCAGAGAAGAAAGTTTTAATTAACACAAAAAAGATAGGAAAAAATGAATAGTATTGCAGCATGTTCGTTGTAATTTCCGTTAAAGTATTCGTTGACTGAAGCGAGAATTCATTATGTCTTGGTGGAAGTTTAGAAGAGTTTCGTTAGGCTGCGTCCATTTGTATTTATTTTGTTCAAGTTCGAGGCGCCAGTTACTGGTTTTCCCGTCACGTGCCGTTTTATATAAAACTTCTAAACACATTACGTTGCTGCGTGATAATAAATGTCAAATGGAAGCAATATATTGTGCAGTATTGACCTGGAATTTAATAAAAACTTCGCATTCTACTGTACTTCTTTTCAGATTCCAATTCTAAAGTGGAAGTGAATTCGACGCAAGTGGAAAAATTGAATTTTCCTGAATCTGAATATATGTATGTTTCTAAAAAGAATTGTCAAATACTTGCACGAAAATGTAAGAAAGAATCTGGTCGGAATTTCATTCACATAAATTCAAATGAAAACATTACTGAAATGTAAAAATTATTTTCCCTCATTCAGAATTCTACATTTTCACCGAGAATTTTTTTAGGTATTTGGATATATGTATAAACCGTGATTTATTTATATATTTTCAAAGACAATTCATCATTTATGTTACCGGTGCAACTTCTGTCGAAATTCACCCTTTCAACTTCTACTACCTACGTCTGTTTGTGAGCAGAAACATCTAAACTTCAGATTCCTAATTAAACTCGCAATACCCGGGGTACGTTCGGACGTTACTGAAATAATATCAGCCTGCAGATAAACGAAACAAATTTTGAAACTTAGACTATAACATTAGAGACATTGGCATATCATAAATAGTTTCTGCTCATTTGGGTAATTAGAAATATTACTTAGACTTAGATAAACATAAAAGAAATATTAAAAAACCGGAACATTTTCTTTATCTACTCCAACTCTGACTTATCTGTTATATATGTTTTAATTTCAGTACAGTAATTTGTATATACATGAAATTATCTAGAATACATATATTATTAAATAAATATTCAGCATGAATAGCAATGTTCGTGTAAAGTGTTAAACCAAATAATGTATGATAAGGAATTAACGCCTGTAAAGGATTTCAGTAGCTGAAATTCGATGCTAATCCTATTTGTAATTCGCATGTTAACCAGCTGGTTGTACGAAGCAAAACTCAGTTTCAAAGTTTTCCCTGTAAAGTTAATGCGCAATTTATCGTTGTAAATTGGACATCAATATTTCAGCAGAGACAATGATGTAAATAAAACCATTATTTTACTAATTCATGACCGCTCTGAACTATTAACAAATAATTACTCACATACTAGGCTTAGTAGAATACATTTTATATTTTCGTGTTATCTAAATATTGTAAATATTCATACATTTGATCACAACTCACATTATTGGTATTCATTCCATTCTATACAATGTTTCTACCAATCATTGTAATTATAGCGCATGGCTATTAATTTTTGGCCACGGGAGTAATTAGTGTTTGCATTTTTCGGTAACTTAACTTGTGCCGCGTGTGCTATTGATCGTTATTGCCATCACATATGGCAGATTGGTTTGCATTTTGATAGCTATGGGAGTAGGACAAATGAAGTTACCCGACTCACAGGTGAACATACGGGATACATGTAAATTCCTCCGGGAATTTCGTATTAAATCCTGTTGGATTACGTTACAACCGGCCCTACTGGGCTGGATACGTATTTACACATATTCCCGTATGCAAATTAGACCACTAACAGGCCGAGTTCGTTGGTTAGTTAGACAGCAACCCCCACAGTGACATCTGTTGGCTGTACACCAACAGCATGTTGCTTAGCAGTTCGCACCGCAAGAAACATTACACGGGAATGGACTCGACAAATTACCTAAAAATAACACACAAAACTTCACCCAAAATATAAACTCCAACGTTTTGATTAAAAACTAAAAAAGGATTTCAAATTTTGTTTCTCATTTAATTTGCAGCTGTAGTACAAAATCCAATTACGGCTTACTTAAGAGAGAATATTTTATCCTGTGTTTGTTTTGCTCTTCAGATCTTTTTTTCTTAATTAATTTTAACTTTTACTGAAGCTAATGCTTTATGTTAACAGAGGCAAGAAAGTATGAAACTGTGAGTTATGACACATAGCTCTGAAATCATTATAATGACATTTTATTAGTCGCAGTAGTTCTTGGTGGTTGTCAAGTGCATTATTGATAAGCATAAGTCATTCTCCATTATATTCTGAGCACTTAGCAATCTGAGCACGTTCTCAGCGCCGCAGACTGTGAATCTGACGCTACGAGCTTCTTGGCATTCAAATATCAAAGTGAAACGAGACCTTCACGTTTCACATTATACACATGCGCATGACAATAGTTTCTACCTTTCTAGAACATATTTAACATATATTTTCCAATAAATATTAATAAATCATGATCAAAGTTGTAAACCTCAGATTTTCCTTAATATTTTAGACAATTTTTTTTAAATTAAGAATATCATTTATTGGTATTTTTTATTAATATTGCAAATAATACACGATGAATAATAATGTATATATGTATTACATGAATTTCACAAGAAAATATAATTGTAAAATTAAATTATCACTTTCTAAATACATATTTTCCTCTAATTTACACCATGTACAACCGCTGTAAATAATTTCTACAAATGCCAAACAACACAGTGTACGTTAAATATTTGAAGTGGCACGATAGTTTCCTCAGTTCGCTCGACTGCACGATTCTACACTCTAGTGTTAATTGTGCCGCTGAACAACTGAATTACAATCGATATGTTTGCACTGTAACAAGTCTACTTGGGTGCGGTGATGCTAATTGCAATAATAAACCCACTACGTCGCAGTACGATCAACACTTGACCAGACAAGCAGATCACATAACTACCCCCAAACAATTTCACTCGGTTACTCATTAAAATGTATGGAAACCTAATATTATATTAATGAACTACTTACTCTCCACAATATGATTTATAATATGTATCTTCCATAACAGTTAAAGTAAATAACATAACGAAATTTACATGGAAGTACAAGTTTTAAAAAACCATTCAAATTTTAATACAGTTCAAAAATAGAACAACTTAAGATTTTAATAATGACATGAAGAAACCATTGGATTCTGGAATATATAACTAAACCGGAAGTGACATTATTTCAAGAAAAAGAAATAACAGTCAAAAGATAAGAATATTGTTAGAGTTTTATTTGAAACATTTCTGCATAAATTCCGGTTACATATCTTTCATAAAAGACAGTCGCGTGACGAACAGTAGAGATTTTTCTGTGAGGAGTGTATCTTTGTTTCTTTGTCTTCATATTTAATTTATCTTTTATGACGGATGTGATAAGAGCAAAATTATAATCCGTTATAATTTGATAAAAAAAATATGTACTTATAAATATTTTTCACAATATGTTGAAACAATCAATTCCTAATTAACACTGATTATAGAAGTAGGCAAAGTTACAGTTTATACGTAACATCTTTTATTCTGTTCCTCCCAAGTAATGATATAACAATTAACGTAATATTTATATAGGATTGTGATAGAATATAACTCGTTATTAGTTTTCCAGCAAACAGTGAAGTGTGAACATTAATATTGCTTTGTTAAATACTGTTATCAATTATTGTGAAAATTCACACAGTTCAGTACAAGGTGTCTTATTTTATTTACTGTGTTCAAAGTTGGAAAATGAATAAAACATATATTGAAGTAGATGTATAAAATCACGGAAAATTCAGGTAAGTTTATTATTTTTTCTAGTAACATGCACATTCTTAATAATTGTATTTCGTTTATGCGAGAAATTAGGAAAATTGGTGTGTTCTTTTGTTTAATTCACAAAACCATACATATCATATAAGCATGCATATACGTATAAATTTATTAACATTATAAATGCAAGGTTGTTCAAAATAATCCCACGTTTGTATATAAATATAATTTCTAAACTAATTTTCATTATTAATGAACTCAGTTTTTACGTTTGTAAAATGGAAACGATGTTAAATATTTAATTTTTCAATGTTTATTTCCAACAAATAAGAATATTATTACCACTAATATATACAAACTAATTGAGCTATTACGAATATCTATAATTCTAAGAACACTAATTAGTTTTAACAAATGGAAGCATAAAAAAAAATACTAAAAAATCCACTGCATTACCTGTGTTTCAAATAAACTGACAATAAAACTCGATTCATGTAAGTGCATTCGCAACTATAAAACAGGTGATTAATGATAACGTAAATCACGAAACGAAGATTGCACTGGAAGTGCTTACGCGCTGTAGTTTTTTAAACTCAGTGCTCCAGTTCGTATACAGGAAACCACAGATTGGTTTCCGTTTCCGTGACAATGCCACAACGACATTTTCTACGTATATCATGGTACTGTATTTTTAAACTGACCACAAACGTTTCAAGTACATCCTGCACTACAACCAATCCATATTTCAACGAAATCAAGAACCAGATCAAATAAGTACATATCCTTAGTTTAATCTTATTTTTATTTAAGTAAAATCATCAACAGTAACTTAAATAATACATTTATTGTACAGTTAAATTCAAAGGCAGTTATATAAAGGTTTAATTATTTGCAGGAAAATAATAGTGTTATTTTACGAGATCTGGGAAGAAATTAGAAACTTAAGGTAGAAGCGGCTAATTTAACTAGTCTCTTGTAAATATCTCTTTGTCCAGCGCGGTCCTGCTTTAAATATAAACTTAGTTAGAACTTCTTTATGTTTTACTTACAAGTTGTGTGCTGCTGCTGCTGCTGCTGTACGTCTTCACTGAAAGGGTAAAAAATAAAACAAGTTTGTTTCTCACCTCCGGCTATAATACCCAATGCTTTTAACACAGCAAGGCAGCTGCAAAACTAACTCCTCAAGTTTTGGAAAAGCTCTAATGCTTCTTCTCTGCCACCGACATTCTGCATGAGTCTACTCTGTTAACTGTTCTTTAATATTGTCCTTTATTCAACGAGCTTTTCATTCTTTTCACACTGAATACTTTTTAATTCTTATCAAAGTTTTCATTTCTCATGCGAAAATCATCCTCTCCGCACAACATCATGATAACTTACTTCAAATGCACATTATACATTTACTACTTTTATTTGAATGAATAAATAAATATGCTTATAAATGTACAAATCTTTGTGTAGTATAAATTTCAAGAGAAACAAATCTAAAACGCTCAACTCTTACATTTTGCAACATTGAATTTATATTTGATCACCATCCCAAAATTAAACACATTCATTCGACGAGCGTCGTAACTCTTTAAGCAATCCTCATATTGGATTTCTAATACGTTAAGATTTTTCATCCCGTCTACAATTCGTACAAGCGTAATATGTACCGCGTGTGCCCGAGCACCACAAATACATTTTACGGAGCTGGAAACCATTATTACTGTAGGGATGTGATCTATGATTTCTCAAAGGTATTGGCATGTGAAATCCACCCTTCGTGATATCGACATGTAACTGGTATGAACTAGTATACGTGTTCGAAACATAGTACGAGTAGATTCTTACGCCTACGTCTGCCATATTGTTACCTGCTCGTGTTTCTTTTCATCGACAGCAGATTGTGTCACGTACAGGATGCAGATTATGAATATCACCGAAAACTGAACAGGATACGAACTAACCTACTTCGCATCATTGTTTTGCCATTATGCTGCTGTTTATTTATAATTTTAACAAGAATATTTTACAAAAACAAAACAGATATACATATTTATGAATAACAAAAACTTCTACATTTAAATTAGAATAATGTACTGAAGAGTTAATACTCATTTTGTCTTTGAACGCAGACAGAAGAAATAACATTTATTTTGGTATTTCGTAATAAATAGGTATGTAAAAAAATTATCAAGAGATACAATGGTTACTACAGGTCGTCACTTAGTTCATTTTGCTATCGAAAACAAATCATATCTTACGTTAACTAACCTTTTATTTAAATGCATTTATAGATTCTGAAAAAATGAATAATTTAAAAATTTTCTTGAACTACCCTGTACTTGTTTATAAATTTAAATGCGAATTATCATTCTACGTATTATGTGTTATATTATTAAATTAATCAGTTTTTAAATATAAGAAATTTGTTTAACGATTTAATACTATTCATTACATCAGTGA